>OW121758.1:30688021-30982169 GCA_933228765.1 Miltochrista miniata | reverse complement strand
AAAGCGAATTGTATAGGAGTACAAATTTGTGTCCAATTTTCAAAATTACAAACGTAACAAACTTGTGTTCAATTTTCAAAATATCCCCGTAAACAAACGAGCGTTTCTTGACCATTGTATTTGGGAAATTGCAACCTGCGGATGAGTACAAATAAGTGGTTGAACTCCTTTCAACTTAAAAAACTGCAAATTACATAATTTACACATTTACAAGCATAAACACGTAGCTGCTCTTTTACAGTATTTTTCATCCGCTAGTAATATGTTCAGCTAATGCTAAGTTACTGTTTTAAAATAAATACGGTGTCCGAAATGAATAGCGTACGTAAAAGCATACGTAGATACCTACTACAGATTATTATTGTAAACACTTTTCCGAAATTATGCTGATCTCAATAGAAACCGGGTCTCTCCGTGACAAACTTTGTATGGGATTAATTGGCACCCTTTCCCACCATAACTTCGCGACGTTAATTAAGCTTAATAAAATTAAAAAGAAAAAGGTCAGCTGTCTACCGCAATCACTGAAAATCCGTGACTCCTGTTCATTTAGGCGCTTAACAGACGACGGGGCGAGCCGGTCTTTTTGTCCGCGATGTAACAAAGACCACGTCTGCCCGTCGATGCCCGCGACTGCCCTCACAGCAAAAATGTGTGTTTGGTGGGCACCAGCGCTGCGGGGCGGTCTTCTTGCCCTTCATATATACGTTAGTAGTTTAGGATTCCTTCATCGTTCGCGGTGAAATTGACCGGCCCGGCCCGCCCCGTCACTTGCAAAGTGCCTTAGAATCGAATAAATAAGGAATACATACATACATACATATTATTACCACCTAACACATGAAACAACTTACTACTAAATGAGGGCGTATACTACACTTCTGCCTACTCTTTCGGGAATAACAACGTAACTATACGTATGTACGTGTATATGCATAATTAGAAACGGAATTAGGGATGGAATATGAATCTTTAGAATGCACACTGGACCTAATTTTACGACAAGAACAGATGAGACCATTCTAAGCGAATTAGAGTAATATATGTATATTATTACTCGTAGTTCCGACTAGTAGATCCCTGTAGATCCCTTATCATATATATCGTCACTGGAAAGCCAATAATACTAAAGCGCCAAAAGGTCATTTTACAGGAGAGCGAATTAAAGTTTTTTTTTTCAGAAAAATATTCATAACTTTTTCTAATTTAGTAATTGACGTACAGTAAAGGCAAATATATTATTGTTACACTATTTCCTATGTTCTGGAATCAATATATTTTGCACAATTTGCTTGATTCAAGAGATAGCTGTCGCTTAAGTACAAATGCTCTGTACACTTGGTAATGAAAAAGTACTTATCTTATTCATTATTTTAAGGTATTGTGATCGAAAATTACTGACAACTCTTATTCTTTCAAAAGTATGCATGGAAAAAGAACTAACACGCATTACAGGTGGATATAGTCTCAGGATAATAATACTAAAACACTACAATATGTCAAAGGACTGCACGGTAAAGCGATGTATAGAGTTATTTGTTGGGATCATTGCTATGCCAAAAATACTTAATAATAAGATTGATCGTTCTAATTTGAATTTATTTTTCTGAGAGGATTATTCTGAGAGGATTATTTTTTTGAGAATACTTACTAATTCATATTTTGATTTTGACACAGCATCTTTTTTATTTAATTATTACTGTTTTTTTTTATATTAAGCTCGCCAAATTGACGTCGCCACTGATGAAAAACCGTAGCGCATCTAGAGATGAGAGAAGAGAGCCTTTACAGTCCGTGAGACTCCTGACAGTGATCCTCAAGTTGGCGGGAACCCGGGATCGTAAGATGAGAGAAACACGTGTGGCGGACAGGTCGTTTCAGGTTTTTATAGTTATACAGAGGAACGATCTTTTGAAACACTCAGTTTTGGCGAAGATTCTCTCCACTGTGTATGAGTGGCACCTCTGCCCGGCACACGTTGTTCGGGGGGATCGGAAAGGAGAGGGTGGGATCAGGTCGAATAGCTCTTCAGAACATTCGCCGTGATACATTCGGTAGAAGGCAGCCAAAGACGCTATGGTTCTTCACGGCGCTAAGGGCTCGAGGCCTCCCGTCTCCTCAGGACAACCACATCTCTGCACAGCGTCAAGTGCGTCTAGTAAATACCTCGCGGAGTTATCCCAAAGGTGACAACATTATTCGAAGAAGGGGTGATACTGCGTCTTACACACAAACATCTCTGGTGTGGCGTGAATTACCGCCTCGCCTTATTGAGGCCAGCCCAATATTATACAACTCTCTACGTCGTTTTTGTGATTGTGCTCACGCCGGACGTATATACCGAGGATCTCCAGGTTGTTTTTTAGTAGAACCGTAATGTTCTGATAAGAGGGTAGGGGTAGGAATGGGGATTTAGCTGTAAACGCACACGCTTCTGTTTTTCTGGCATTGAACTCGACCAGGTTGTCTGAACCCATTGGGTAATGCGACCCAGGTTCCGCTCGAGATCCGCCACGAGTTGCCGTCTCTTTTCCTCCACGTTGCGTTGCCCATCTGCTGGAAGGCCGGAATAGCTCCCATGCAGAGTACACGTCCGCATAACGATGAATGCACCCAAGGGACAGCATGTCGTTGATATGCAGGAAAAAGAGAGTTGGAGATAATACCGATCCCTGTAGTACTCTGGTATTGACCTGCAAAAAGCAGGAAGCCTGGCCAACACAGAGAACCCGTATACGTTGCCCGTGCAGGAAGCTGGCCAACCAGCGTTATAACTGAGGTGATAGACCATAAGCCGGCGACTTGGAAAGAAGCGGCGCAAGCCATACTCTGTCATAGACTTTAGCGATGTCTGGGCTAACAGCCAGGGATTCGCTGTGTCTCTCCATAGCCTCACCACAAGTGTGTGTTATGTACGCCAGGAGATCACTCATTGATCGTTTTGGCCTAAAGCCACTAGTACTACTAGTAGGCTTGTATCCTAGCAGGGAAACACAAGTACGACTGATCGTCAGGGTGGCATATTTGCATCTACGTTAGGAACATCACAGCTAGCTGTATCTGTATCATCTTTAGATGGTGAAGGACGATGTCGAGGTTGGCCTGGAGTCCGCGGATGTTTTCGAGCTTCACCTCGAACAGAGCGTTTCGGGGATTAGTCGCAGCGGCCACTGTGATACCTCTTTTTCTTTTTTGCGCTGCCATGATATTTGGGAAATGAAGGGAGACGTGAAGACGGTGCGATTTTGCTAAAGCAGTTAGTGACAAAGCGTATGGATTAGCTTCATCTATGGCTGTGTGGTGTGGTGAGATGGAAGCCGACCCGCGTTTCTACGGATTTCCCTGACCGGCGGCGGTGGCGGGTCGACCGCCGTTCGACCACCGTCAGCTACACTAGAATCCACTTAGCGCCTACTGTTCCCCCTCCCTGCTACATCATACTGTGCAACTGCTGAACCCCGAACGCAACCCAATCGGGGTTAGGTTACTTGGGGGGCTTTTTACAGCTGCACGGTGGTTCCTAAATAAATACGCGGAGCCTCGTTAGTTGCAAACAGGTGCACCTCATGCAGGTGAGGTCGCTTCGTCGAACACCATCTGAGCTTATGATCCGAGGACGGTTCTAGGATACTTCTTTTGATCTCGATATTTTAAACGGGTTCCTGTGGGAGAGGGGATGAAAGAGAAAATGATTTTTCAATTTCCAACGCGTGATCAGAGTTCAAATATTTACTGCCATCTGACCTCCACAACCAAATTGGCGAAATCAAAGTTCTGTAGTTAGACTAAGGTCCGACCTTTGAGGGCTCCAACTACCCGTAACGACTGCCATAGGTGTTGTATGGCAACCCACCTGGATGGTATGCGGACCATAGGGTAGAACCTGGACCAACAGCTTAACGTGCTCTTCGAGGCACTACCAAACCAATTCAAATACTCGTATTCATGCACATAATTATTTGCACTAAGCGGGTATCGAATCCGCGCCTCCTGCGTAGCGGCCGCGTTCACTACCGCTACGCCACAGAGGCTGTTAAATAAAAATATTATAGGGAATTAAATAAAGAAATGCTTGTCAGAATAAAATTCGAAATATAATAATTAATTATCATAAGTTTAATGTGATCGCGTTTTATATTGTAGCGTACTGGTATAGTGTTCTAAAATGCATAAATAATAGATACCGATTAGTTATGCATTTTAGAACAAAATGCCAGTACGATATTATCATGCATTTGTGCCAAAAAAGTAGTAAGAAAACAATTAGTAAGTATTCTGGTAATTGCCCATAACAATATTAGAATAGAATAGAATAGAATAGAATATGCAGGGTTTAAAATGTACAATGGGCGGCCTTATCGCTAAGTGCGATTTCCTCCAGGCAAACTTATAATTACTACACCAATGATAATAATTATCTGGGTAATAATATATTGTCTTTTACATCCGTATCTTACAGGGTGTCTTGGACATTTATGGCACAAGGAAATTTTTTGTATGTATTCATAATGATAAATTTCAGGAACTATGTTAGATTTAGGTACAAAGTTTCGACGAATCATGGTATTTCTTCTTTAAAATGGGCAATCAAGTTTTATACATTGGTTTAAGTTATAGATTTTTTTGTTATTTCTATTTCTTCAATTAGACCATATTTTGCCATTGTAAATTTTATTGCTATTTTCTGTGGGTCAGATTTCTTAAAAGTTGCAGTACGTACCGGCATAGTAAAATAAGGTAATATCTATATCTATATACTTATAATAAAACTGTTGAGGGTCGAGAGTCTGTACATGGAAGATATTTAGAAAATTTTAATTGTAGGGCGTTCTCTAATCGATACTGAAGCCGAAAATGTAATTTAAAATTTTCATGTCTGTCTGTCTGTCTGTCTGTCTGTCTGTCTGTTTCCCGGAAAAGTATCACGCCGAAACTACTGAATCGATTTGAATGAAACTTGGTACATACTTAGCTTATGGTCCGAGGAAGGTTCTAGGATACTTTTGATCCCGATATTTTATGTGGTTCCTTTGGGAGAGGGGATGAAAGAGAAAATAGTTTTTTAGTTGTAACTTCTCACTACAAGGTCTGATTTCAAAGATGTTTTCAGTGTCATAAAGGGAATACTCTAAGCATTGTTTGACTCAAGTTTCAATGTTGAGGGTTTTGCAGTTCAGGAATTAGAGACATCTCAACTATCGCAAAATCTAGAATTCAACGGTTTTTTTTCGAATTTGAGGGTAAATCTAAACTGGCGTGTTGGCTTAATTATAAAAGAGCTTAATGATTAAGTGTATTGTAAAATGATTCAATCTACGCCGGAGGCGTGGGCTGAATTGTTTTAGAATAGACTTAATCTTTAAGCTCTTTTATGATTAAGCAAACAGGGCAGTTTCATACGCTGCTGGATGAGTCTGATGAAGAAATACACCTCCTTTCATACACTACAAATATGTGACGTAAACGAAGTTGCGAGGGTCAGCTAGTTTATAAAAAGTTACAAGAAATTGGGCTCTAATTTCATGCTCAAGAAAAAAACAACTATTTAAAATTAATTGACTTACCTAGTCTTAAACTCTCGAATAATCTGAACAATTCACTCTGCGGCGGATAATCATAAGTACTTATCGAATCGTAATCAGAACGAAATATAATTTGAAAAGACTTAACGGAATATTTTTTTAAGTTTTTGACCTAACTAAATGCTAAACGAACCATTAATATTTTGTCTACTAGAATTGTCGATACTTAATAAAATAATTACTCAATTTTATTGTATGTAAAATATTCTAAATAGATACTCAAATACTTGTATATGTAAGGCAAAATTACTAAAACCGTTCCCCATCAAAACAGCACGTAGACAAAATATACTAAAGCGCCATGCTAATCAGCTTCTATGTAAAGCAAATTTACTTTGCTACGTTATCAACTAGTAGTTACGGCCGGCAAAAAATACTAAAGCGACATCAATGATTCAACATCAGTATTTTAAGTTGCTAAACAAGTTTTAATTAGCTGGTGTCAGAGCATGAAAAAAACTGAAGTGACAACTACTAAAAATTAATCATAACTTGTACTACGTAAGTATTTGTCACAAATTCAAAATTATGAAAAATCTCCTTATTTTGAAGTGCTAAAGCGCCAAAAAAGTGCTCAGATCAATACGAAACCTAGACCAATCGACGCAGAAAAAAAAATCCTTTCCAACGATATATATAACTCATTTTGGCCAAAATGGCGCTTTAGTATTATTGGCTTTCCAGTGACGATATATAAATTAGCTAGACTAGACTGACACTTACAAATACATGCATAGAGAACTTCGTCCTGGTAATTTTATGCATTCATTATCCGATTTTATTAAAGTTGCTGGCTGGTAAAGCTGCTGGCTGGGTAAAACCGAGTGACGTCTGCTAGTATATAATTACAAGATGGTGCCCGCAGCTCCAGAAACGTAAAATTTTATTACTGTCAGAACTCCCGGAATGAAAACGAGCCTATGTTATTCCAGATTAAAATCTATCCCTGTACCATATTTCAGCCAGATCCATTTTGCTGTTAGAGTGTGAAAGAGTAACAAACATCCAAACATCCAGACATTTATACCACCCACATATCTATAACACATTCACACACACAAACAATCGCATTGATAATATAAGTAAGATCAAAATTGCCTTTTAAAATATCATCGAACATTAATCAACCTTTAAACCACACGGCTCGCTTACCCGCGTTTCATTATAAATTACTTGTTTTCGCTTAAGAGTTTATAAAAGTCCTTCTTTTCCTTAGATACACATTTGAAATTTCGCCTTCAATTTGTTTAGGAAAGTGCCTGAAAGTTACTCATAGCTTAACTTTAGAAGGAAGTACTTTAAGGTTGGTTGATTTTCATATTCAGAAGTTAAAAATATCTATACAATTTACGCCTCCGAACAAGTTTACCAAAAGTAAAATTAAATGTGTGCTAATTTATTTTTAGCTCCATATGAAGCATCTTGTACCATCTAACGATAGACGTAATAAGTATTGCCTTTCAAAAAATATTTTAATTTAAAATGATGAGTCTTTTTAGAAGGCAACATTAAACTGTCAGATTGATAAGATGTCGCTTACAATTTTCTAACAGGGAAGCAATATTATGGATAAAATATCGAGTTTATCACGCATTTGTATTTTTGTTGGATTTGATTGATTCAAAGATTTGTATTTTTGTGCGATTGCTGATTTGTGTTAATTGTCAGAGTGAGAATCAAACCCATGATCTTTGGTTTTGCAATCATTGTTTTTTAACGTGAGGAAACTCCTACAGGGATGCTACGCCGGACTCCTACCGACTAAAAACCACACGTTTCCTACCTGATGCCTACGGTTGGGAGCCCCGGGTAAGCCCTCGGAAGGATGACCCAAGGACTCGAAAGAATGACCCCAGAACTTTGCAATCACTCTTATCAACAGAAATCACTTAATCATCAGGCGGTCTAAGTGAGTTGCTTTTACTTCCACATCGAATAATAATAAACCGATAAGGTTAAGAAAATATTTTAACGAGTACTTACATACTTACACATTTACCGTGGCTGAATGGTTATATTTATGTTATTCCTTCCAGGTACTACTACTTACCTTTACGATGTAAAAACCGGCCAAGAGCATGTTGGGTCATGCGCAATATAGGGTTTCGTAGCAGATAATATTTACCTTAGTTCCTATATTTTCTCAGTCGATAAACTTACTCGACTACTTATTTGCGGTAGTATTCAAATCGCAAAGTCGTACAAGCACGAGGTCTCCCAGCTAGACTACTGACACACCAACGTAGGGGCATCAACCCAGCTGCATACCATCGTGCTAGCCATGAACTGCAGTGGGAGTAAGTGGGACACCGCTGCGTCTTTCAGCGAGCAGGTCATGCTCGTGAAAGAGGCGGCGGGGAGGGAGCGGGTGAAAACTCTTCCAACCGAGTTCCACATTCAGTGATGTGGGTGCCGCAAACTTGTCTTCGCCCAAGACTATCAGTTTCTGTAAATCATAACGACTTCGCCTGAGGACGGTAAGGGCCAGGGCTTATCACCGTCCTTACCGAAGCAGGAAGACGATAGCGTGAAGTGATAGTTTAACGCTTGCCACACTCTCCAAGAAGCAAAATAACACCCCCAAAAACGCTGGATTGCACCTGAACCCCTTAGATAAGGCCGCAGTTGTAGCCAAGGTCTATTGGGAATCCTGTGGATATCCTTCCAAGGGCTTACTCGCGGTTCCAAACCGTAGCCATTAGGAAGAGAATATGTGGCTTTTAGTCGGTAAGAGTTCCGCATTCTATTCAAGATGGATTTTACTCACGTTAAAAAAAGACTACAAACACAGGTAGAGAAGGTGAAAACAAGGATTTTTTATTTATACTGAACCCTAAAAATATCAACAAAATAGCGTCATGAAATATGTTAGTGTCATTGTCAAGGTGGGAGCAATGAAACTTACAGCTGTTTTATTTCCGAGTGTACAATAAAATGTTTTATGATAAAAGCTTTCATACGTTTTTGTTTATTATACGTACAACTCAGTACATTTCTACAGGAAGTTGTATATTTAATGGAAACTTTGTAACACTCATACAAGACTACGGCTTTACAAAGTACACCTCTAAATATTTCTAAGTATCATTGAAATCTGTCAATTCCAGTTCAGTACTGTGGTCTCTCCCAACTCACACAATAACAGATGGTCCCACATCTTCCAAACTCAGTAGGCCTCCCAGCCACCTTTTTCAGGTCAAATTTCTAGCGGTTAGTAATCATTTCTATTTTCTAAACATTTTTTCTGAAGAAGAATACGCCTACAATTCCAACCAAGTTGACTCGTGCAATTTTGTTACATATATACATACATATCATCACGCCTGTTTCCCATCGGGGTAGGCAGAGACTATGGATTTCCACTTGCTACGATCCTGGCATACCACTTTCGCTTCTTCTACTTTCATAAGTGCTTTCATACACGCTCGCCGGTTAAGGGTACTCTTGACCTGGCCTTTTTCCAGCAGGTCATCAATTTGGTTACCATGCGTACGCCGAGGATGACCCCTACCAGCTTGCCCATTCATTATCGCCTTATAGATCTGTTTAGTCAGTCTATTTTCATCCATCCTCTCAACATGTCCAAACCATCTAAGCATCCCTTTTTCTATCTTTGTCACTACATCTTCAGTTATACCACATTGTTTTCTAATCACGCTATTCCTTTCTTTGTCCATCAATTTCACTCCAGCTATACTTCGCAGACTTCTCATTTCCACTGCATTAATTTTACTTTCATGCTTCTTCTGCCACACCCAACTTTCACTACCATACATAAGTGTGGGGATAAGCACACCCCTATGCACAGCCACTCTCGCCTTCTTAGACACGTTTTGACTGCTCATAAAGGTATGCATCGCCCCATTCACTTGATTTCCTGCCAAAACTCTTCTCTCAATATCCTGGTCACACTTTCCATCCCTCGTAAATTTTGAACCCAGGTATACAAATTCTTTCACCTGTTCCACTCTTTGCCCTTCGATAATAATAGGGCAATTCGTCATACATTCCTCTCTTTCAAAAACCATTACTTTAGTCTTACTTACATTCACTTTCATTCCTCTACCTTTCAGCGCCTCATGCATAATATTAACCATCAACTGCAACTCCTCCGCCGATGCAGCTAAGATCACCTGATCGTCAGCATATAGGAGGCATTTGATGGTCAGCTCGTTCAGTTTTATACCACACGCACTCTCTTGCAATTCTTTCAAACAACTGTCCATGTACAGGTTAAACAGCCACGGTGACGCTACACAACCCTGTCTCACACCCCTTTCTATATTAAAGAAGTCCGTGCAAGCTCCGTTGATCCTGACACAAGCACTTGAGCCCTCATAAAGAGATTTCAGTGCTCGTATCAAGCTGCTGCTCACCCCGTACAAAGACAATGTTGACCATAGTTCATTCCTCACCACTTTGTCATAGGCCTTCTCCAGATCTACGAATACGCAATATACCTTTTGGCTTTTCGCCAAAACTTTTTCTGCTATGCATCGTAAGGAGAAGACCTGATCCGTGCATCCCCTTCCTTTCATAAATCCTGCTTGAACATCCCACATTTTTCCTTCACTTTCATTCATCACTCTTTTTATCAACACTTTCGCATACAGTTAGAATGTTTTACAAAATACCTATCCGGGGTAGCATAGTTTTGTGTTTATAACATAGAGCTACATCATAGAGCAACACGACTTGTGCCTTTTATGGGGAGGGGAGGCGCCATACTGAGACTTTTCCCTCTGTCAAAGCGTACGCCTAAAGGAGCATTTATACACACACATAATTATATAAGACATATATATGTGTGTTTTTGAAATAATAAGTGTATTGTTTTAATATTGTGTTGTGTAAGTTCTTAAGCAAGGCTTTCAAAAACAGCAGATCTTTTATAAATTAAAAAAAGAATTTAATAAATTATATGTGGTAGCATGCAAGACGAAAGTGAAGCAATTGCCTCACTTTCGACTTGCCATTCCGCAGTGTTGGTAACGTATCTATAGTTTTTATATATCATTGTTTGTAGTGGTGTACATAAACACGATTTCTCTCCGCAACATATGACAGACAGACATGTATAGAGAAAACATGCCATGTTTACCCCTTGTACTGGTCGCGTTGCTCTATGAGCTACAGCAAAGTTTAATAAATGGAAAATTGGCGAACATCCAAACTCGACGTACCAACATATTGCGTCTAAAAAGTATGAAGTTTTTTTCTGTAACTAACTTAATACTGCATTGTAGAATACTTTTCCAGTTTTTGAACTTAAAAATGGAACACAACTTGAAAATGGCGGTGTAAAAGTTTCAGTTTTCTTTTATTAGCAGTTTGCACTGTTGAAATATCTCTTTTGTTGTTGTATGATGGTTGCCAAAATGTTTACCCGCTTGGAGTAAAATTTCATTGTAGATGTTGTTCTACTATTAACTTCAAAGAGGAAATGTATTATCCTACTTCCTACTAATATTATAAATGTGAAAGTTTGTAAGATGTTTGGATGTTTGGATGTTTGTTACTCCATCACGCTCTAACGGCTGAACGGATTGGGCTGAAATTTGGTACGGAGATAGCTTATAGTCTGGAATAACACATAGGCTACTTTTCATCCCGGGAATATGTTCCCACGGGAACCGGGAACGGGTACCGAATTTCACGCGGGCGAAGCCGCGAGCATCATCTAGTAATATTATAAATGTGATAGTTTGCGAAGATGTTTGAATGTTTGTTACTCAATCACGCTCTAACGGCTGTACGGATTTGGTTGAAAATTGGCACAGAAATAGCTTATAGTCTGGAATAACACATAGAATTTTTATTCCAGGTATATGTTCTCACGGGAAACGGGAACGGGTACCGAGTTTCAAGCGGGTGAAGCTGCGAGCATCATCTAGTTTCATATAAGTTACTAATAAAGAACGAAATATGTTATTACGTAAATGAATTTGCAGGGGCAGCAGGTATGGCAGGGAGGGACCGGGAGAGAATTCTCTGTCCCGAATTCCGCAGTCGGAGGCGCGGCGGGGTCGTCGCAGGACTACCCAACAAAAACGCCCAAGACTAACGACCTCCATGAGCGCGGGCGCGGGTCTGAGAATGGTGAGCTGGCTGCTCACCGTTCTTACAGAAGCAGGCCAAGACGATGGCAAATATCTCTGTATGCTATACGCCCAAGACTACTGACCTCTATGACCGCGGGCCTGAGAATGGTGAGCTGGCTGCTCGCCGTGGCCAAGACGACGGCGAATATCTCTTTGTCCCTCATAGTGGTGATAGTGGTGGGACAGTACACAACTCCCCACCCTAAGTCCCCCCTCTCATAGGACTCCGGCATGGCATCCATAAGGGATTTCCACACGTAAAAAAAGGCGGTCAGCAGGTAGGTTAGTTATTTTACAACTTTTCCACAAGAGTCTACCTTAAAATTTTACCACCCACTGAATATTTGCTCCAATTACTTTACTGTCTCGTGTAATCCATCATTCTCAGTCAAAATTTTCGACATTTCGAAAGCAATATAAACTTTCAATTTAAAGAAGAAAGAAAGAAATGTTTTAATAATTATAGTTGTGATTCTATCAACTTTAGGTGTGGATAAAATACCAAAGTCATACTATAATTTTAAGCTTACATTTGCAGTATAATTTATCAGTTTCTTTTTTGTTTCCATGTAATAGAACCCAAACAGGCAGACTTCTTGGCACACTTCAAGGTAACGCAAAATTACCACAATATGATATCAGATAAATCAAGACGTATCGCCAGGAAAATCTCAATCTTGTTAATAAATCAGGGAATAAATTAACTGAAACTATTAATCATTGTCTCCCATATTCGTTACATATTGTTGTCCTGGAAAATAGTAAGTCGTTAAAGGAATATGTCTCATAGATTAGTGGTTACATGAACCTGAATAGAATGGAACTATTTGTCATAACAACATCATAAATTTGAATGTGGAAGAGTTGGTCGGTTTCGAGTAGGGTTTCGATGACTAACCGGAGCAACGTGACACCACAGCAATGAAACCTGTTGACGTGTCACATTGCTCTATGGCAAAGTGTTATGCGCGAAATGGCAGAAGACGCAGGTTCGGAACCGAGGATTTTTCTTATTTTAAATTGGAATTAATCATATCAATAAAAAAATAGGGTGTAGTGGGGCCCTACCAACACCATCGGGCCCAAGTCAACCTCACGTGCAAGCTCGTGCACCTGCTGAACAACGGACGAGGCTCTGACGGCGGCGGTCCATTTCAACACGGCGATGGGCTCACCACCTGTCACGTGGGACCGAATTGTACACGG
The DNA here is from genome assembly GCA_933228765.1 of Miltochrista miniata. Taxonomy (NCBI): domain Eukaryota; kingdom Metazoa; phylum Arthropoda; class Insecta; order Lepidoptera; family Erebidae; genus Miltochrista; species Miltochrista miniata. Next base: position 30,969,280 of record OW121758.1, on the reverse strand, counting down.
TGAAATGTGGGCCGGTATAGGCCTCTGCCTACCCCTTCGGGGATAAAGGCGTGAGTATATGTATGTATGTATGTATGCATATCAATAAACTTGTAACAAATTTCAAAATTGCGTTGTGACTCACGCATCTCAATCGTACAAATAATTAGAGTTTGAAAATGTATTTATTTATTGTAAAGAGACAGAACCGTGTGTTGTGGCGCAAATTGGAAGAGGCATGCGTCCAACAGTGGACACCAACAAAACATCCACAGAGTTGAAGCAGTTCAAGGGGCGATCTCTATCGAAATAAGCGACTGACGAGCCTGGCCGACACAGGTCTTGTTATCTCAGTGATAAACATTTTTAGGGTTCCGTACCCAAAGGGTAAAAACCGGCCAAGTGCGAGTTGGACTCGCCCATGAAGGGTTTCGTAACAGCAAGTAACATAATATATAAATAAAAGTTCTGATAGTTCGTTGTAACTTTGATTGATGTTTTAACACGTTCGCAGTGGTAGTGATTTTTCTGACCGAAAATTGCGGTTTATGACGTATTAAAAAAAAACTACCAGCTCTATCTCGTTCAAACCAATTTCGTTGATAGTTTTTATGGCAATGTACATCATATATTTTTTTTAGATTTATCATTCTCTTAGTTTAGAAGTCAGAGGGGGGGCAAACTATTCACTTAAGGAAAAAATGATTTTACAAACCTCAATAGCATTTTTGAAGACCTATCTATAGATACACCAGATGTATGGGTTTGATGAAAAAAAAATTTTGAGTTTCAGTTCTGAGTATGAGGACCCCCAAAATTTTCTACTTTTTTTCTAGTTTTATATAAGAATCTTAATGCAGTTTACAGAATACATCTAGTTACTAAGTTTCAATAGCATAGGCCTTATAGTTTCGGAGAAAAGTGGCTGTGACACACGGACGGACAGACAGACAGACATGACGAATCTATATGGGTTCCGTTTTTGCCATTTGCCTACGAAACCCTAAAAAACGGGACCCTATTCATGAGATTTTGCAGTCCGTCTATCTGTCCGTCACGAGGCCAATAATATTCAAGTAAAACGGGACCCTATTCACGAAACTTCGCTGTCTGCCTGTCCGTCACGAAGCTGTATCTCATGAACGGTTATAGCTAGAGAGCGGAAAGTATCACAGATGATGTATTTCTATTGTCGCTATAGCAACCAATACTAAAATAAGAAAAACCACATAGCAACCAATACTAAAATAAGAAAAACCACATAGCTAAGGGCCCCCTTAGCTCCCCATTTTTTTTCCTATTCAACAAACGTGATTTTTTACTATTTGTCGGTACACGAGTCCAACTCGCACTTGGCCGGTTTTATTTTTACTGAGACTCTTCTCAAACACAGGTTGCTACCAGTATCGCATCACCAATATACGCCTTAAAAATTCAAGATTACACAGAGTGAAATTAAAAGTGTAAGATTTTTTTTTTCCAAAGTTTTACAGTGGGTAATTGAAAAACTTAGATTAAGTTAAACTAGTGAAGTACCTAAGTAAATCGTGTTATCTTTTTAATTGAGTTGTAAATTAGCAAGCAAGGCTAGAAAAATAATCTCTAACGTACAATCTGTATCAAATTTAATCAATTTTTTTGAGTCGATGGAAAATTCTCACGTTCCACAAACAAGGTTTAGGCGACTAAGAATCTAAAAGCGTAAATAAGGCCTTCAACTCCTAGGATGAACGTAGAAAATTACATAAGACTCTCATTACATAGACGTATTTGTAAACGTCGGTGTCGGTCCGCCTGCACTAGCCTGCATTAGATGGGAAGAGTAGGCAGATTTATAGCTTGGCTTACAAGAACTAGGTAGATTTAATAACGTTTTTCTGAAACGTTATGGATTATTCCTTGAATATCTTTTCAGTCTTATGGTCCTTCATGGTCAGTCTTATTGAGCCTGGTGATCTTACTGAGTGAGCGTCAAAATGGACGGACCCAGTTATAGAAAGTTGCTACCTAGTTGCTCATTAACTAATTGCTACCTTCGATTTAAACAAAATAAATGCGTTTTTTAGGTGACCGGCCATTCTGATGTCATAAGGTGAGCATCAGAATGGACGGTCACTACCCATAGATCACATCGAAACAGTTATAGAAAGTTGCTACCTAGTTGCTACTAGTTGCTACCAAACATTAAATAATTGCTACCTTTGATTTAAACAAAATAAACAAGTTTTTAAGGTGACCGGCCATTCTGATGTCAGAATGGCCAGTCACCTTACCATGTGATTAAAGTGACCGTCCATTCTGACGCTCACCTTATTGAAATAGTAATATGTTCGCGTTTATTACACCCTTTGAGCAAGGAACCCTTAATAGCAGACAGCAGACAATCAAAACGAATGTCGGGCTTTTAAATTGACACTAAATACATATAATATAGCTCATATATGAGAAAACCATTAACCAACTATGTATTCCAGAAAGAAGCGCTCACCCAGTGTTCTGTAAACGTTCACTGCAGTAAGCAAAATTTACTGTGGCAGGTCCGCTAAGTGACCTCTTTGTGACATTTATTTGCGAGCGTTTACGTGCTTTGGAGGACATTATAACACAGTGATGTTCAGTGTTACTCACCAACTAGCGCGAGGTAGCTATGCAGAGAACGCCTTACTACAGAGATTCCAGTGTGCGTGCAAAGGTAGGCTAGGGCTCTCACGAAAACAGCCAATAGGGTGTACACACATATATTTATATATTACACAGTACACTACAGAGACAATGAGATTACATAGATACAGAAAGCACAAACATACATAAGAAGAATTACGGGTTACGTACTAATTGTACAGCACTAAACTAAATCAGCGTGAGTGGTGACTTAGGCGGCTAGGCTACACGCACAAGTAAGAAGACAGGTACTGGCCTTTGAGTCGAGCTGAAAGCGACCCCACACGCTGTCAAGTCGAGGTGAAGTTGGCAGGCTTCTCTCGTAATACCTCGCTCGTGTGGTCCACGTGTTTCGGGTGTGGTTTAGACTAGCGGCTGACTAACTTTTCCCCGTACTAAAAAACCCTGTCATGAAAGAAACGACAAATTAAGATACTGACTGCGAGAGAGACGGCAACCGACCCGCTTTGCAAATAGTTAATTGAAACTTACCAGAATCTGGGTATCGGTTTTTACAGAATATAGTCCTTTCTGAGGAGAATAGGTGAAACCCAGGCTAATCTCCTTAACAGGTCCTCAGGTTTCAACTTATAAGCTCTAAAGAAAATTGAGGTGTGCGACTCAGAGTAATTTAAATTTCACTCGTCCTTAGCCGATCGTAAAAAAGACTTGGAACTTTATATCAGGGCTTTATCCCCTCTCTAACGTGGAATCGTCTCGAATTCCATGCAAACCCTACTTTCATTGAATGCAAAAACGATTCGTCACCGATCCTTATGACATCCTGTCATTCTGACAGCAGAAATGTCACCACTGACAACCGATTAAAAAAACGATAGATCGATTAGGCTGCTTTCACATACTGAATGCTGCATCTATAGAAAATAAATGCTACAATATGTTGACCCGTTGGTTTCGATAGCCAAAATATTTGGCAGTCAAGTTAATGACTTTTAAGGGCGGCTTTAAAATTTTCAACAGCGGGCAGTCACAACCTGAGCTTGTCTATTTCAACACAGCTATACGTGGGACAAAATCTGAAGGTGCAATTAGGCTATATAATATGCTTCTGCCTACCCTTTCGGGGACAAAAGGCATGACCATTATATGTATGTATTCCAGAGTACAGCAGTCTTAGCATAACAATCAAAACAAGATATCTTCTAAAGCTTACAATTTCCTTCAAGGTATTGATTCGGCATAACAGATAAAGCTATTTAACTTATAATCGTTTTCATATTGATTCAGAGAAGACATTTCGTTATGGAAACTTAGAAATAAGTCATCATTATCAGTTTGCTACCTTTGCTAAAAAAATCTAAGATTGACATCTTACTAATATGATAAATGAAAAAACTTTATGAGTTTGGATATGTTTGTTACTCTTTCAAGCTCTACTGAACGGAAATTCGTCACACGGCATAGATTGAGTCGTTAAATATCAAAAAGCCGCATGTCCATTCTAAGTGATTTTATATTTATGTATTTTGTACGAGATATGACTGACTTACCTTAAGTTGAAAGAGACGAAATGAATAATTTTTAATTTTTGAATTTGGCGCCATTCATAGGTCAGTTTGGGATTTGGATGGACTTACGCGAGTTTGATATTTAACGACTCGATTATAGTCTACTCTACACTATTACAGCACATAGGCTCTCCTTTTAACGTGAGGATTATCCTAAAGAGATGCTATGCCGGTTTCCGACCGACTAAAAACCACACGTATCCTACCTAATAGCCTAACGGTTGGGAGCCCCAGGTAAGCCCTAGGCAAGAAAATGTCCTGGGACATCCTTCCGGGACCCGGGGCTTCCAACCATAGGCTGTTGGGCGTTACGTGAGGTTTTTTTAGTCGGTAGGAGTCCGGCATAGCCTCCATGATGGATTTTCCCTTACGTTAAAAAAAGCCCTCGGCAGAATGTCCCCAGGATAGCACATATGCTACTTTTTATTCCCGAAATATGATGAGATGCTATGAGATGCTAGAACGGGAACAGAATTTCACGCGGGTTTAGTCAAGTATTGCGTTAATGCAGTTTACATTAACTTTGTAAACCTGATCCAATTTGCCTCATTGCATGAGCAGATGCCCACAGTTAAGATTAGCTGTCGGGAACCCTGGGATGTCTTTCCGAAGACTTACACAGGGTTCTAGGTCTTCGGCTGTGGTTTCAGTCGGTAAGAGTCATTGTGGCCATGAGGGATTTCTACACGTATTAAAAGGATTGCTCGGGGCCCCCAATCGTAGGCATTAGGTAGAGGACGTGTGGTTTTTAGTCGGTAGGAGTCCGGGATAGCATCCATGTAGGATTTTCCTAACGTTAAAAAAAAAGTACCTAATTCAAATTTTCATCACTAGTTGCGGTCAAAAACAAATTACAGAATGCTTCAAACAAAACTGAATTTATATTTGAAATGAATAAACGAGTTAATATGCAAGCTCGTTGAATATAAATATCTGAAATTCAACAGACATTGCATAGAGGTGCATAATTAATATCTGTGGGACTTGTCTGACATTCCAGTAGAACCTTCATTTCAAGTGTGGTAACATGTGTGCTTATTAAATTGTGAGGGCTGTGGCCGAGTGAGAATATTGAGTATCTTGGAGAGATGATTACTAAGGACTGAACTTACTGATATTATTTTGTTTATTTTGCGTTCGAGAACAGGGCGTCAACTCCAAACAAATTCGTTTTCAATTCTGTCAAATACACTAAAAATACGTTATGTGTGTGCAGAGCTTGAATGTGTGTGAGACTACTAACTCTAAGCAAAAGTTCTGTCAAAATACCCTCGAACTATAATGACAGCTGTGGCGGGGGTGGAGAAACTTGCTCAGTGGGGGACAGGGAGTTGCCTATCTGTATGTAATACTATTATATTACATCTTTGGTTCCAGCACCGTAAGAGCACGAACGCATAGTGTGGAATGAACGCCCTACCTGGTGAAAAGCTGTTAGCTTTCAGGAAATTGAAAGAGATGAATGAAAGAAGAATGTGGAAATATAAAATGCCGGTTTATTGAAGATCAAACTCGGGGTCGTGGTTCGCGTTCGGGGAGCAACGATTTCAGCGATTCCCGAAGGTCCCTCAGGGTTCGACTTATCTCCGTATTGGTCTTCCTGTAGCCCGCTGCAGTTCGCCAGGTAGCCGTGCCGTCCACAAATTCGGCTGGCACGGTGTTTTCAAATCGTAGGGTGGACGAACGCTTGTCGCCCGTAGGGTGAATGTTCCTTCTTGGAACCCGAAGGGTGGACTTCTACAGCCCGTAGGGTGGACGTTGACAACCCGTAGGGTGGATTTCTTGACAACCCGTAGGGTGGACTTCTTGAACCCGTAGGGTGGATCTTGATAACCCGTAGGGTGGACCCTGGAATGTTCCAGAAGACGGGTTAGCTGGAACCCTTTTTCCCGCCCATTGCTAAGACAGCCGATCCCCGTTAAACCATTTAGGAGTCGGTTGCCTTACAATGTTTGGTTATATACTAAATTTTACAGAGACCTTTTTTTTTCACACCCCTGTAATCTACCCTCCCATAACAGGGTTGACCAACAGCCGTTAATTTTCACTGTTTTAAAAATCTAGATTCGTTATAATTAATTTGACTCACCCAATGATGGGGTTATTGACGCTCGCAGCTAAATCGCTGATCACTTTGGGAGTACTTGGCTCCTTACTATATTTCTTCACTTTAAATGAAATTATACTCTGATACACCTACGCCTTCGCGACTAGTATATTTAGATTATTTTAGTAATGCTCTTTGAAATTCGCGCGCGGTTGTTTATATATGTTTGTACAGCGCCTCTAGCGGCACCACTCGAAACTACTCAATCGTCAAGACCGCTTTTTAAATACAAATAAGGCTTCCGCCGTTTCGACACTTACTCGGTAGATGGCGCTTTCATATGTTGATCTAATTTTCGATTCTAAACCCCTAATGTTAATCAATATTTGCCCCCGTTGTTTCACAACGTTACATACTCCCCCTCCCCGGTGAGCGTTTGACGTACCCTAACGCGTCAAACGCTGCGTTCGTCCTCGAACGCCCCCAACATAATACCTACTACTCGTCTATGTGTGTGTGTATGTTAGTGTGTTGTGTGAATGAGGTGATGCTGGGTGTAGCGAAGAGTCGGCCTAAACCTTAATGAAACCAAATCGCAGGATGTATTTGGGTGATTCTGAAGGATCTTATAGGACAGAAAGAGAAAAGACGTATTTGAGGCTTTGGGTTGAAGGTTCAGGTAATACGCACCGCCTGAAAGTGGGGTGTGTATAATAAGGCTTTTTGCTGAAGGCTGGGATTTATACAACCGTCCCAGAGAAGAACATCCTACTAGGGCTCGTGTAACACTTCCGACTCATAGGATGGACTATCCCCCAGGGCAAGCCTCTAGCTTCCGAGTGGTAGGAGTAGCCATATGACGAAAATAAAGACAACGGTGATCTACACCTACGACTGTTAAGGCAAGACAAATGCTGCCAAATAACAGTCCACCATAATTCTGTTCGGGTAAGCCTCATGCTTCCTCGTAACAGTACTAAACCTACACCATAAATCTGTTCGGGTAAGACTCATGCTTCCTCGAAACAGTAATAAACCTACACCATTAATCTGTTAGGGCACGACCATGCTGCCAACTAACAGTAACCGACGAACTCTGTTAGGGATAGACCCATGCTTCCAACTAACAGAAAACTCCCAACTAAACCAAGAAACAGAAAAGTGATAGAAATAATTTACTCGCAGAATCCTCCGTGATGCTAATTAACCCCTATGTCCCCATGACGAACCCGGCATGTGTTTGTCACGTTTTTATATGTCGTTCTTTGTAAGTCGTGTGTAGTGTGTAGTGTCCCTAACTAATTACTAGGCTATTTTAGCCCTTTAACAAAATAAAATAAAAAAAACGAGTGCTTATTCGCAATCTTAGTAGCAATAACAAAGCTAAGTGCTTATTCGCAACTTTAGTAGAAGAATGTTGACTACGACTATTATGTCAACCCTAATAAATAACGAAGATAAATGCTCTCTGGCCATTATGCCAAATCTCCAAAAAAATATGGTACCCTTGTGTGCCACCATGGCAGTGTAAAATGTATGTGCGTGCTTAAATAAATAACATGTATGTATGTACGTATGAAATCTCCCCTGTGCAAGTTTTGTTTTGTTTGCGCGTAAGCTGCTGACGTAATCGTGTTGATGTAAACGTGTTATTTATCGTTGCATCTAAGGCCAGTGTCACACTACATTCCATGCTATATAATAACCCGTCAGCTTTGGTCGGGAACCAAAACTTAGGACCTTTGAGTCACTTTTTCTAATCTACGAAAGTGACTCGCCTGTAACCAGTTTGACTCCTACTTCCGCCTCTGGGAGTCACACAACATGAAGTTCAAGTGTCACTATGTAAACAAACAAACAAAAAAAAACTGCTTATGAAGTGTTTGGAATTGTGTGTGAAGATAATTGTGATGAATATGTGATGACCATCTACTACCTAATTATTATGTAAGTGTAATTGTGAAACTTCCGTATGATAACATGTATGCGTGTAACATGACATGAAATGTGGTACCTATATGTGCCACCTAAGTACTAAAATTATATGACGGTGTGCTAACACCCTTGTATTTTCCCAAAAAATAATTATCAAAAACACTATTGTGTAACTGTACTGATGTACTCTATAAACTATTCGCATACGCATCTTAGTGCAGTGTGTTACGGCCTTTACCGTTATCTGCATTCGTACACGCATCGTTGAGGAATGTTTATGTTATTCGTCTCACCGATGCAATGGACGATACCGAATGTTGTTTTATGTCTTTGACATGCCAACTTCCTAGGTTTGTTCCTGTCATATCTTCCAAGATATAGACCAAATTTGATAACTTTTCCTTGACCCTACATTTGATAAATTTGGGGGCCAGTTTTTTAGAAAAGTATGCGTCTTTGTCACTTTGGAAATAGCATTTTTTCCATACTATGTCGCCTACTTCGAATTGTGCGTGTCGGTGTCTCGTGTTGTAATGGTGTGCGTACTTTAGATGGCTACGCCAGAGGTTCTCTTGTACTGTGTTGAACACCTCTGCGAGATATCCTAGGTTCTCCGCGTATATGTTTCTAGGCAATAGGTTAAGTTCACTTGGGTCATCATTTTGTAAGTAATGTGACCCGCATGTTACCAATTCCCTACCATGAACCAAATATGCTGGTGTGTAACCGGTGGACGCGTTGATCGAGTTGTTGATCGCAAATTGGATTTTTGGGATATGTATGTCCCATGATCGATGGTCATTATTGGTAAATATTGATATGGCTGTCATTATAGTTTTATTGTACCGTTCTACGGTATTTACTTGGGGTGTGTATTTAGGTGTGAAGTTGATGTTGGGAATTTTATATTTCGTAAATAATGTGTTCAACTCTTTGCTTATGAATTGGACACCGTTATCCATTAATACCGTTTGTGGTATGCCATGTACCATGAAAACATTGTCCTCTAGTATTTTGGCTATTGGTTCTGCGGTAGCTCTGCGTAGTGGGAAGATTAAACAATATTTAGAGAAACAGCACGTGACGACGAGAATGTATACGTGTTGTTTTTTAGAGACCGGTAAGGGTCCTACTAGATCAGTCGAAATTGTCTGAAACGGCCGAGAGCATTGTTTGGGACGGCCCATCTTACCTATGGATGCTTGAGTGTCATGTTTGTGTGCTTTGCACTTTTCACAAGATGACACATAGCTTACCGTGTCCTTATATAGCCCCGGCCAGTAATACCGTAACTTTATTTTATGGTATGTTTTAAAAATACCGAAGTGTCCGGCTGTAGGTGAATCATGGTTTTCTCGAAATACTGCGTTTCTCGCTTCGGGTGGTACTACCGTTTTCCACTCGAACTCATTGTTTACAAAGTCCTTTATGTCAGTTCGTCTGTATAGTACGTCGTTCTCTATTTTGAAGTTGGGGTATGCCTGCGGTAAGCTAGTCACGCCGTTGCATATTTTCATGAACCATTCGTCCTTGCTGTCGGTGACTTTGCATTGTTTCGTGGATATGGTAGATACTGGTACAGCTCGTGACAATGCGTCTGGTATTATGTTGTCTTTGCCCTTCCTGTGCTTTAACTCGAAGTTGAAGCAGCTAAGCCGTATGCCCCAACGAGCTAACCGGCCGGTTGGATTGTTTAATGAAATGAACCATTTTAGTGCCGAATGGTCAGTATACACCATGAACTTGTGACCATTGTCTAGGTAGCATCTCCAATGTTCCAATGCGGCTATCACCGCCAAGCATTCTCGTTCTGTTACACTATAATTCTTTTCCGGCCCGCTCAGTGACCGACTCATATATGCTATAGGGTGTTCTACTCCCTCGTGTAGTTGTGTTAACATGGCACCAATGCCAAAGTTGCTTGCGTCTGTGTGTACCTGAAATGGTTCATCGTATTTTGGACATTTTAGTACCGGGCTTTTTATTAAATGTGCTTTTAGTTCCATGAACGCTCTTTCCGCCTCTGTGTTCCAATGAAAAGCCGGGGCTCCTTTCTTTGTTGTAGTGAGTTTGTTAAGAGGTGCAGCAATCGTACTGAAGTTGGGTATAAACCGTCTGTACCATGACGCAGTGCCTAAGAACCTCTTAACGTCCTTCTTTGTTGTTGGTACCGGGAATTTCAAGATCGAGTTGACTTTCTCCGGATCTGTTCTGAGACCCAGACCATCCACGATGTACCCCAGGAACTTTAGCCTGTCCTTGAAGAAGTTAGATTTCTCCAGATTGATGGTTAGATTTGCCCTTTTTAATATTTGTTGAACTCTTGAAATGAGTGACACATGTTCTTCGAATGTAGATGACGCTATCACTATGTCATCTATGTAACAGAACACCTTGTTTTGAAACTGTGGCCCAAATAGATTGTCCATTAGTCTTTGTTGTGAGCTGCTTGAGTTGCTTAGTCCAAATGGTAAGACCTTGTAATGGTATGCTCCTCGTCCTGGGATGAAGAAGGCTGTTTTTTCCCGGTCTTTTGGTGCTAAAGGAATTTGCCAGAAGGCTTTGGAGAGATCCAGTGTTGTTAGATACTTCACTTCTCTCAAGTTGTCTAATATCTCTGATATGTATGGCAGGCTGTATGCGTCCTTTTTTGTGACTGCATTGAGCTTGCGACTGTCCAGGCAGAAACGGGGCTTGCCGTCTTTTTTATTCACGATTAGTACGGGGCTTGACCATGGGCTCTGACTAGGCTCGATGACGTCAGCCTTTAGCATCTCGTCTATTTGTTCTGATACTATGCGTGTTTTCTCAGGGGACATTCTATAGGTACGTTGTTTGATTGGCTTGCTGTCTCCCGTATCTATTGTGTGTTCTATTAGATGTGTTCTGCCTAGCCCTACTTTCTCATATGATATTTCGGCACATTTGGATATCATTTTTTCTGCTATTAAGCGTTGTTGTTGCGTGAGACTACGCCAGTCATACAGTTTGTTTTGCTCTTCGGATATTAATGACAATTTAGGGTCATCGTCCACTAATATGGGTATATGTCCGAAGTACTTGGGACATAGGTCAAATCTGAGCCAGAAATCTATACCTAAAATTAGGTTAGTGGTTATGTTAGGCACTATATACGCCGTAATTATGTGAGTTTTATCTTCGAATTTGATGGGTAAATGTACCTTTCCTTGTACTACGGTTGTGTGTCCGCCGGCCGTTGTAACCGTTGTACTTATGTCTTCCTCTATCTTGTATCCTAACTTTTGTAACACTCTGTGTGAGTTGTTACCTAAAATTGTGATTGCGGCTCCTGTGTCCAACAATCCATATGCTTCTAACTGTGGGTTTGACATAATTGTTATTTTGGCGTAAGGCCTGGGGTCATTTGTAGGTAATGGGGAGAGTATAGAAGATTCCTTCTGACTTGTAATTTCGTTTTTGCATTTTGTGGACCTAACTTCTTTTGTCCCACCTTTGTAACCATACGCCTCATTCGTGTTTCGGCATGCCATAGTCAAATGATACCTGGAACCACACTTCGAACATGGCCGTGTGTCGTCCGATGTTGTCGCCGCCACAGTGTTTTGCGATCTGAAGTTACGACTGTCGCGTTTGTAACCTGCGCTGTAAGCGTTCCTGTTCCCGTAGGTATTGGTCGCAATTCTGCTGCTTGGGAAGTTACTGCGGTTTCTGTTAAAGCTGTTGTAACTTTGCCTTGTAGATGTTGAGGTCTTGCTCGCAGTCTTTCCATTTGTAAATGCGAATTCCGCTGCTACCATCCCTTCAGATGCTGTTGGAGGCTCGGTAAAGAACGCTCTGCGTGCCGCCATGTCTTCATGTTTTCTACATATGTTCTTTAAATGTTCCAATGAGACTATGTCTCCATTGGTTGCCAGGATGGTGTCGTAGACGGGTCTGATGTTGTTTAAGATGATGTGTAGCTTTTCCGTTTCAGGCACCTTGTTGCTTAGTCGAGCAAACATTCCATCCATAATGGCCAGGTACACTACTATGCCTTCCCCGTTTCCTTGAGTGCGTTGTCGAATCTCCTGCCATAGCCGGTTTTCGTAGTTACTGACTCCGAAATCCTGTATTAGCGCATTCGTTAGATCTTGCCAGCACGCAAATTTATCGCGATTACTGCGGTACCAATGCCTAGCGTTGCCGGTGAATAATTCAGAGGCTGCTGTTAACAATCTCTTGTCGTCGATTTCTCGGGCTTGTTTGAAATCTTCCACCCGTTCGATGAAAGAGTGTACCTGCGAATTACCGTCGTATCTGAATTTGGAAAGTTCCGTAAGAGAGCATCGCTCATATTTTACGGGAAAACTTGGAAAGTGACTCTCTGTCCGGTTGTTGCTATTTGTTTTCTCTTTAATGTCCGCGAGGGTGTCTGCCTCCTGCGCTTCATTGGTAGGGGCAGCAATGCTCTCGTCCGCATCATCAAATTCGCTGGTGTTTGATGCATGCGAATAACTTTCGGATATGGCTTTCAATCTCTTGTATGTAGTTTTGAAAGTGAGATGAAAGTCGTCGTATCTTTCTTTTAGATCTGACTCCTCTGGGGGAATGATTCTAGCAAACCTAGACTCCATGTGAGCACATAAGGCTTTGGAGCTAGCCAATAATGACAGTTTGTACTTGTCCTGAAGGGACGCCACGTTCTTCTCCAACACGGCCAGCGAGGAGTACAACCCTACTAAGTCTTCCTCCAAATCCAAAGGGGAGACCTGTAAGTCCTCTTCGTCCGTGGTTATCTTTAGTTTTTTAATTTGTTGCCTGAGGGCTGCCACCGTTGAACCAGGTTCCTCTCCCCGGATCTTAACTTCATATGCAAGTTCCGCCTTTGGAAGTGATGTGAAATTTGATTTGAATGCCATTGTACTGACTATTTCAATTACTATTGCCGGGAATCTTTAGTGATGATGATTATTTACCAATGTATAGTGTATTTATCTGCTACTTATTTTATATGAAAAGTTAATTTCATGTAAACAACGAATGTTCGCTATATTCGCTAACGAATTCTGTTGTAGTGAACGACGGCCCTTATCGTTGTCTGTTTACGTTCTTGAATGTTAAGGAATGTGAATATTTTTCGATACACCCGCAGAATAACGAAAAAATAAATTCTACTTTTTAGGGTTCGTTGAACTAAATTTTAAATTGAACCTTTATAAAACTTAGTATTTGCTTTAGGAAATCTTAAGTTTGGAAATATTACCTTTTAGTGTTCCTTCACTCAAATAAAAATTTGGACCCTACTAGATATTCTTGTCTGTCTGTCTGTCTGTGTTTGAATGTAATCTAATCCGAAGCAGTAAGTAGTGAAAGTGAGGTGTATGATGATGGGTTGATGAAGTTAGCTAAATGTTTGACCGTAATCGATTAATATAATTTTTGACGTTAATATTATTTTTATTAAAATGTAACTATTCCCACGAACGTACTAAGAGTTAATTGTATTTTAACTCGTACCACTAATTTTTTTTTAATTTTTTACTTTTATATGGAAAAAAAAATTCTTCTACTATCGAGCTAGTAATTCAAGTTACTCGTAAACGTTATGAAAGCAACATCTGCCGTTGTTTATTCAGAACCCGAATCAAAGTTATAAGTTTACAATTGTTATGGCAAGAATGTTTTCACTGCGTGATCTACGTTTGGAATGTTTTTTCTTACAGTTTTATTTCAGTGTATCAGAATTCTACGTAATTAGAAAAGTGAAACAATTATAAATCTCTTATAATTTACGTGAAGTGAAATTTGTAAAATCTTTCGTTTTACTAAAGTGAAATTTCAATAGGGATTGTTACCCAGAAGTGTGATTATCGGCTGTTGGTCTCGCTGTAAATTCACATATAGGAAATACAACAAAATAATACACAAATTGAGGCGGTTTGACGCCGTAAAAAAATAAAAATTGTGGTGGTGATATCCTGTGACTACTTTTACGATGAAAATAGGCAATACAACTCACTTACGAAAACTAATGTAAGCGTTTCAAATTAGAAGTTTTACTTTAGAGTTTAACAAAGTACCATTCAAAATTGACACGAAACAAAAAAAACTGTTACTTTAAATTTAATTAAAAAAATTTCCACCATAAAATACTATTTGAGGGTGTGAAAAATAAATTTGGGGACCGTTAAAATTTGGAAAAATTACAATTTACGTTGAGAAAAATTCAAATTTTGCCTTGTTCTTGAGTTTGCCGAAATCTGTCTAAAATTAATAAAAAACACACAAAATAAGCCGGAAAGAACAAGTTGGCAGCAGAGGTCAGGAGAGCCAAATTCCTGGGTAGTTATATTAATTTTGAGGGAAACTACCCCGCTAACGGGCACTCTTAAGACTATTTTACACAGATTAAAATATCTTATAATTATGACCTCCCGACTCCCGTCGGAAATCGCTTTCTCGCTACCCGAAACCACGATATGGGCGCCACTGAAAAGCTGTTAGCTTTCAGGAAATTGAAAGAGATGAATGAAAGAAGAATGTGGAAATATAAAATGCCGGTTTATTGAAGATCAAACTCGGGGTCGTGGTTCGCGTTCGGGGAGCAACGATTTCAGCGATTCCCGAAGGTCCCTCAGGGTTCGACTTATCTCAGTATTGGTCTTCCTGTAGCCCGCTGCAGTTCGCCAGGTAGCCGTGCCGTCCACAAATTCGGCTGGCACGGTGTTTTCAAATCGTAGGGTGGACGAACGCTTGTCGCCCGTAGGGTGAATGTTCCTTCTTGGAACCCGAAGGGTGGACTTCTTCAGCCCGTAGGGTGGACGTTGACAACCCGTAGGGTGGATTTCTTGACAACCCGTAGGGTGGACTTCTTGAACCCGTAGGGTGGATCTTGATAACCCGTAGGGTGGACCCTGGAATGTTCCAGAAGACGGGTTAGCTGGAACCCTTTTTCCCGCCCATTGCTAAGACAGCCGATCCCCGTTAAACCATTTAGGAGTCGGTTGCCTTACAATGTTTGGTTATATACTAAATTTTACAGAGACCTTTTTTTTTCACACCCCTGTAATCTACCCTCCCATAACAGGGTTGACCAACAGCCGTTAATTTTCACTGTTTTAAAAATCTAGATTCGTTATAATTAATTTGACTCACCCAATGATGGGGTTATTGACGCTCGCAGCTAAATCGCTGATCACTTTGGGAGTACTTGGCTCCTTACTATATTTCTTCACTTTAAATGAAATTATACTCTGATACACCTACGCCTTCGCGACTAGTATATTTAGATTATTTTAGTAATGCTCTTTGAAATTCGCGCGCGGTTGTTTATATATGTTTGTACAGCGCCTCTAGCGGCACCACTCGAAACTACTCAATCGTCAAGACCGCTTTTTAAATACGAATAAGGCTTCCGCCGTTTCGACACTTACTCGGTAGATGGCGCTTTCATATGTTGATCTAATTTTCGATTCTAAACCCCTAATGTTAATCAATATTTGCCCCCGTTGTTTCACAACGTTACACTGGATTCCTCAAACGTGTAGTGTTGTATGGAGATTTTTCAAAAAGTGGACTTAGAAGGTTCTTGCTGGGCCAGAAGCACGAGTGTAGTGCCTCTGTTGTTTGATATAGATAGATAGAAGAAAGAAGAAGATAGAAGATTATTGTAAAGGAAATTAATTGTAAGGACGTTTGTTACTCAAACACCCTCAAACCCTTCTTTTTTAAGTGTGGATAATCCATGTTGGATGCTATACCGTACTTTTACCGACAAAAAACCAATACGTTTCCTACCTACTGCCTAAGGTTGGGCGCCCCGGGTAAGACTTCGGAAGGATATCCCCAGGAACCCTCTAAGCCTAAACCAAGATGGATCAACACATTGACTACCCTTTTTCCCACGGAATAAGCTCCTGTAGTACATGGTACCTAGTAAGTATAATAAAATGGTTATACAAAATTTCCTATACTTTTAAATTACGTTTGGTTCGCATTCACGTCAGACAATCACATTTTAAAACCCCACACGACCCGCAGAGACAATAAAACAGCGATATAAAAGATCATTTTGATTTCATACTAACACTTATTGAAAGCCAATAGCACTTGTCTCTGATCTCTGAGCAGATATAAAACTGGAACCGTGGACAGAGGTGACCTTCTTACGTCCTACTTTTCTATGAACAAGTTTATTGCATGTGTAGATTGTAACATTTTCTTGTTTTTGGAATCTTTTAAAATGACGTCAATGGGCCAGAATTTTTTACAAAAATCGAACAGTTGAAGTTGAAAGTCGATTGCGCATGGATGGCGTGCGTTTGTATAGTACGTGTGTGTTTCGTGTTTTTATTATAAATAATGTGTTTGCATTATTATTCATTATTATACACAGTAAAACAAACAATATATCAATAATCCGGTTGGTGTTTACAGAATCGTAAAATATGGTGTGGTGGTAGAGTAATCAATGTTTTTCTTGTTGAGTGCGTGTGTACCAAGTGCGTGTGTGCGTGTGTGTTTTGTTTTTTTATAATAAATAATGTGTTTTCATTATTGGAACGAAGTTCCTTATCGCGCGTTGTGAAGATTTAAAAGATAGTGGTAGTGATAGTGGTAGTGATAGTGGTAGTGGTAGTGATAGTGGTAGTGGTAGTGATAGTGGTAGTGGTAGTGGTAGTGGTAGTGGTAGTGGTAGTGATAGTGGTAGTGATAGTGGTAGTGATGGTGGTAGTGATAGTGGTAGTGATAGTGGTAGTGATAGTGGTAGTGATAGTGGTAGTAATAGTGGTAGTGATAGTGGTAGTTATAGTGGTAGTGATAGTGGTAGTGATAGTGGTAGTAATAGTAGTAATGATAGTGGTAGTGGTAGTGATAGTGATAGTGGTAGTGATAGTGGTAGTGGTAGTGATAGTGGTAGTGATAGTGGTAGTAGTAGTGATAGTGGTAGTGGTAGTGATAGTGGTAGTGGTAGTGATAGTGATAGTGATAGTGATAGTGGTAGTGATAGTGGTAGTGATAGTGGTAGTGATAGTGGTAGTGATAGTGGTAGTGATAGTGGTAGTGATAGTGGTAGTGATAGTGGTAGTAATAGTAGTAATGATAGTGGTAGTGGAAGTGATAGTGGTAGTGATAGTGGTAGTGCTAGTGCTAGCCAGGGGATGAACATGAACTCTACGAGCAACACCAAAGCAAATAGGAGTTTCGCTCTGTTCAGTTTCTGTCGCGCGTAAAGGTTACACGCACTCACTTTTTTTTATTTTTGTTTTCTTTTTGTTTTTGTTTCTGTTTTTGTTTTTGCTTACAATAAAATTTTAAAATTAAAATAAAATTTTATTACAATTCCTTCACTTTTTTTTTATTACAAATCGAAAGGAACTTCGTTCCATCCGGGTGTCCCTTGACACCTCTCAAGTTTTTTTTTTATTATTATACACAGTAATTTATCAATAATCCGGTTGCTGTTTGCAGAATCGTAAAATTTGGTCTGGTAAGTGAGATAATTTTTTTTTTTTGGAAAATTGGCAATCTTTTTTCATTTTTAGGGTGGTGGAGATAGGTCCTTGCGATTACCGATTTTCGATATATTTTTTTAGTGTGTTGAAGGGTTGTCCTCAACAACTTAAGTTTTATGTACCTACTACTCGCTCTATAGCTGTGCAGTTGAATGCCTTTTACGACTTGTTGGTCATGGCCATGTCATGCATGGCCCAACTAATAAATATCAAGTGGTGCCTGGAGAAGGCCTGGAGACCAAAACAGGACATGGTATTGGTCCACCTCCACTAATGTCTATCATCCTCCTCCGAGCCTTTTCTCCGTCCAGTTGGGGTCGGCGTCCCGGTCGAACTATTATGCAGCTGAACTTCGATATTTTCCGTGAAACGATTGCCATCTGACCTCCACATAATGTCGAAGCTCTGCAGTTAGACTAAATCATGATAGGGCAGTTTGTTTTCTCACAGGCTGAGTTCTCTGTCGTAGTAATAGCACAGATAATTATAATAAGACTACATAGTAATAACACTATATTTGTTCAGACAAATATTGTACGCAATGAGTTAACTGATCTTCTGATCTTCGTATGTGTCCTTTAAATTCCTTCTAAAACTGAAAAATAAAAGTGGCAGTGATTAATTTTTTTAAAATATTTAGCTCGCCATAGTGATGTTGCCGCCTTATGGAAAGCCATAACGACATCTAGCGATTGGGGGCCACTCTCACAGTCTTCCCATCGAGCACGCCACTGTATAGAATCCAGCGCGTCAAGTAAACCTCGCGGAGTCGGCCTAAAGCCATATTGTATGCATGATGAAACCACACGATTTTATATTTTCAAATTCACACTTGCTTTCAATTTAATATACACTGTTTACCACGTACATCCCGGAGCGTGTGGAACGCTGTAACATTTTCCCGACATTTTAACCCTATCACGGTCTAAAAATAATTAAATGTGATGCATTTGCACATAACTCGATTTGTTGCCGTTCGCTTCAGGGGAGCGTGGTAGCTTTTAAAGGGTTGTCTAAATAATAAATTGTATGGCAGGTATAGCTTGTACTTTTTTATATGCTCTTGTGTAACTTTCCTACTTTAGGGCACTATAATACTATATGAATTATTTGCTTAACCCAACCCCAACCCAACCCACTGTGGGGGTTTATCCACTTAGTCATACTATTAGTTATACGATATAACAAAATGCACTGAAAATGTCCAAATAGTTATACTGCCCAGTATAACTATTTGGAGTCGATTAATTTGGCTTATTTTAGTCCAAATAGTTATACTGCTCAGTATAACAACATGGATTCGACTAATTTTGATCGGATTCATCCATTTGGTTATATTCGTAAATAAACAAGCACTTTATAATATATCTATTAGGTATTTTATGTTCCAAGCATTATAGAAAAGTAAATAGTGAGACACTTTTTTAGAAACAGTGCGATAGCATTAAAATGCTATCGCACTGTTTCTAAAAAAGTGCCTATTGTGATATCACCGTTAACTAATTGCATTTGTGCTTCCATGATCATCATGTCATTGACTAAACTGCTTTTTTGTCGGTTCTCTTTACTTTGCTCAATATCGATATTAACATCTTCGGCATCTTCAAGAATCGCTTTCAAAAATTGCATAATGCTTACATGTTTCCTGGTTTTGCATGCTTGGTTTAAGTTCATATGCCACGCCTCAACTTGGTTAGTACTGCGATGCCTCTCTCCAAACACACACCACGATTTTATGAATTCATCACTCTTGAGCCAGTAATTTTCAAAGTAATTCATAAAGGTATTAATTTTTTTATTTTTTAATATTGTTTGTATTTTTGCAGTCTTATCTTTAATATAGTCCCATCCTACGCGAATTTGGATATTTGGGAGAAGTGGCAACACAGTACAAAGCCCTACAATTTTTTTTGGCCATTTGTCTCTTTTTTTAATTATATCTAATTGTTTAGCTTTTCTCCAAATACTATCGGAATAATGCGTATAACATCCTTTTATCTGAACATTTGGGAATACTATCGACGCGGCTTTACATGACGCTTTCTCAAAGTCGAACATAAACTTATTTGGTTTCCAATTTGAAATTTGTGACAAAATTATTCTGAACAAGATTATGTACGATTCAGTTGACATGTCCGACATCAGAGCATAGACCATAGGCAAAATACGCGACTCCGTCTGAGTACTGGAGAAGTCACCATGCAGAGAATAGATTTGGGCGAAAGGTTTCGGACAACTTTTAAAAGTTCCGTCGCCGTAATATTCTTTTACATCCGTTAAGTGCTGTCTCATATATGGCGAACAAAATACCAAAATTCGTCTCCCATCAGAAATGTAATCACCTAAGACTAGTGATGAATATTGTCTAGGTACAGTTACTTCTTCTGGTCTTTCGCAATGCAATTTATGCACTCCTGCTGCTTCATTCCTTTTTTTATATAATGTACTTTTTACATTCTTATATTTTGGTATCTTAGTAACCAAATGATATCCTAAAGACTTAATTTCTCTTCTTGTCTGCTTATAAATATTAGGAACCGAACTAGTGAAGTCGGTAGAAGCCTTTTTTTGGCATTCAATCAGCTTTAACTCTACTTCATTCTTGGCATAATTAGGTTCACAGTCTTTACTGTGCGTGACTGATTTTGTAATTTCTTCATTCTGGAAAAAATACTCTCTTTTTACATTTCATCCAAGTTCTTTATATATATTTTACTATATACTATCACTATAATTTATTTTCGCTATCTCATACGTGTTAGACTATAAACTATACTGGCTAGACATTTCTGGCACATAAATTGATTAAGAAAAACTTAACAAATAAATAAACACTTACTTTAACGGTCAGCGACCCCGTGCAATATTGTTTACCAGACTTATCTTTAGATGAACATCTCCAGATAAACGCACCATCGCTGTACCGTCGATTTTTATAATATTGATGTCCGTTAAAAAATAATACTAAACCTCGTCCTCTTTTGATAAATAGTGGTTTTTCTTCGAGGCTTCGGGACGGTCCAGGAATACCTTCCATTTTAAAATCACAAATACAAAAGCAAATCCGGATTATAACATTCTTATCTAGCAGCATTTGCAACTGACATTTAATAACTAATCCGTCAATTTGCTACTAGCCAGTAATTAAAGCCAGAGATATCTTTGACTTTCAACCTCCTTACTCATTTCTAGAAACAGTGCCAGTGGGAACATAAAATACCTAATAGATATATTATAAAGTGCTTGTTTATTTACGAATATAACCAAATGGATGAATCCGATCAAAATTAGTCGAATCCATGTTGTTATACTGAGCAGTATAACTATTTGGACTAAAATAAGCCAAATTAATCGACTCCAAATAGTTATACTGGGCAGTATAACTATTTGGACATTTTCAGTGCATTTTGTTATATCGTATAACTAATAGTATGACTAAGTGGATAAACCCATATTTTGCGGATGTGTAAATATCATCCCGCACATTGGAATTTTGGATTTAGCGGTTTACAGAGTGACTTATGATAAATGGCTTTTTCAAAATTTCTCCTTGCTCGATGATGGCGATCTTTTTCCCGCCAATACATGAGGTCGACAAAGTCTCACGCTACTAGTTTCTTGAAGACCTAGGCAAGGCCCGCACCGTAATATTTCTTAGCTATTTCAGAAGAAATAATGTCTAATTTAACTTTTACTCAACAAAACTAATAAATCTGTACTTTCATTTTAAGCATCTGAATTTAAGCGTCAAAATACCCACCTAGATACTGACTTTCAAAAACTAAGTCATTAAAACTTATCGATATTTAAAAAAGTATTTAAAAGACTGAAAAATTATACTTACTTATAAAGCTCATTCTCGTACCTATGACAGTCACTGGTTACTGTTACTTATCTTTTAAATATTATTAATGCGAAGTTTGTCATTGTTGATGTCTGAACTTTTGTTACTCTTTCACGCTCTAACGGCTTAACACTTTGGTACAGCGATAGATTATACTTAGTCTGAAATAACACACTTTTTATCAAGAGAATAAGTTCACATTAGAAGCAGGAATGGATACAAATTCCACCTGGCGGAGCCCTGGCGTGGCCTTTTTTAATATTCCAAAAGCGTAAATTTTAGGTCAACACAATTATTGTTGTCAGAAGTAAGCTTTCCCCACGAAATTAACTAATTAACGTAAGTGTTTACGGTTGTGTTAATAGAATTACTAATTTCATGAATAATTAGCGAGAAACTGCAAAGTAAGCTTTTATAGTTGCCGTAGGCTGAATTTTATATTGACTATAATTATGAAAAGAATGCAACGTTATGTAGAGCAGTCTAGCCAGTGTCTACTGGCAACACTGACCAACGACGCTTCAAAGAGCTAACCATGGCGAAAAATTCTAAATCTATGGAGCTAACTGTCGATCTTGGACAACCAACAAGTTTCTAGTACCTACTTACCGATAATTCTTAAAGTAATGGCATTTTTTAGAGTGACATGGCATAAAAATGTCATTCATTTTGAACGTGTATTGGTAATTCGGTATTCCGGTAAATAAACGAAATAAATGGCACTTTTCAGAGTGACAATGAAATAACTGCTGCTTGTCATCAATCTCCACAACAATCACAGTAAAAAACATAGAGCGTTTGAGTGTCTTTTTCTTTTTACCAAGTAATACACATACCTTCCCTTTCTTAAAGCATTTCGTGAAATGTTTGGTTATTTCGAATCCCACGTAACGTTTTTTGTGTAATACATAATTCATGTGTGTTGTCCCAAAGCGATATTGAGACTGTACCCGCCATTGGTCTTTTTTAATGAAAATTTATATGAAGAAAATGTCGGATGGAAAATATTACTGCCATTACGATTTTGAAAAACTGTAATGGGTTGTAAAGATTAGGCATATAATACAATATTAACTAGTTGTGCCCCCCGAATTTTGCATTTGAAACACACCATAGACTTTAACCTCCTACTTTATCTAACGGATGGAATATTAAAACACCTTTCTTAGTCACAGCGACCCCAGCTCCACCAGGAAACCGTGAAGATCTGGAAGGTGCGACTTGAGCAACGAAGGGGGAAAATTTCCACAATTGGGGTGGTCAGACCGGTGATGGTCGACTGGCTGGAGAGGAGCCATGGCGCTCTCTCCTACCGGTTGTCACAGATTCTTACCGGTCACAGGAGCTTCTGTAAGTATCTGTGGCGATACACCGGGTTACTACGGCTGGGTTTCATCACTGCAAGGACACAGCGCTCCGCACATTGGTGGAGTGCACAGCGTGGGCGTAACAACTTTCCCATGGAAATACGGTTAACCAGTCTTTACGAGGCAGAAGTCACTGTCAGTCAAATATTAGTTTTCTCACATTAAATGTATAATAGAGTCAGCATACTAAGAGCGTTTCAAAATCATTTCTAACTTCATTAATGTATTTTTTTAAAATATAAGTATTAACTAGCAATATGGTAGCAAATTATTATTTTTAAGCTATTGCATAGCTTCTATCGCGGGCCTTGCGTGGAGACCGAATCCAGAAATTGTGTCACGAAAACGAGTCACACTCTTGGCTACCTTCGGCCACGTTCGTGTATCTAGCACTTCATAATTTTTTTGTTTACGTCAATTATGAACTCTGCAGTCGTTATATATTATTATATTATGTCAAATAATCCAAAAATTGATGCTTGTACCCAGAATCGATCTTGCGCCTTCTGCGTACCGATCCGCGTCTTAACCACTCGACCAAAGTTGAATTATGAATGCTGGTCGAATTTACAGTTCTTAATGTGAAATGACAATTTCGATGCTGTCAATTACATTAGTTGCTGTCAATTTACTTCGTCTAAATAAAAATTCGACTATAGGTGTATAGGTATTCATCATCTATGTACAAAAGTGAACTGTACTCGTATAATTTGTGTAAAAAGTGTTTTAAATATGAATAAACAAAGTGCATTTATTAATGAAGAAAGTCACGAAAAATAGTGAAAGGAAATGAGTGAGTGCTCTATATACATACATTTTATTATTATTATCACCAATGCAGTATTATTTTTTGTTTTGTTAATTTATAATACTGCTATAAAGGTAACCAAACCCGGGAGTACGTTACCATGGGAAGCGGGAAGAAAATTTCACGCTGACGTAGCTGCGAGCGCCATCTATCCCATACCTATGTACTTTAAACGTGTCATAAAAGTCATAACAATACCATAAATGCACATTTCAAAGAATGTCTATTATTACCATAAATTTTTTTAAAATAGTTTTTAAGTAGATAAGAAGAAACCTATTGTTTTATCTTTTAACTAGCTGACCCTCGCAACTTTGTTTACGTCACACAAGGTCTATGAAATTAGAGGTATTTATTAATCATACTTATCAAGTAGCGTGTGAATCTGCCCTGTTTGCTTAATCAAAATAGAGCTTAATGGTTAAAGCTATTCCTCAGTATAGAATTTTCCTCAGTATAAACAATTTACATACAAACACCGGCGTGTTAGAATTTTATTACATGTCTCAATGTAGTAGACGTAACGTGTATAAAATGACATCTATCAAATGTCATCAATATTCTGAAAAAGAAATTAAAAATAGAGTTCACAAACTCTTTTGAAAATACATACTGTACCTACCTTAAAGGATCGTTATGAAGATAACAGGATAGTTAACAACCATCCATAGAAAATAGATGGTATAATGCTGAATACCGCAAAGAACAATCGGCGCGGCATAGAATGGGGCCAATACTGATATCCTTGAGGATTTAAATGATGCCGATGTCCTGTGCCTGCTGAGGCACACACCGCACACACACACCGTCATGCATGTCTGCAGGACAACGTGCAGAACAACGAGCGCCGCTGAAATGCTCAATCACGTGACGTCTGACCGGCAATCGCTAACTCGCCTGCTGTTCATCGCGTTTATGGTACGAAATAAGACGTCCGTTCAATTATCGGCTGATATTGGCCTGTTTTAAGAGCTTATGGTAGGCCACCAGGATGAGGCCGCGAATGGCTGGACTGAAATTAAAATCGACAGACGCAAGAGATGTGGTGGAGGCAATAATTCACGTACCTCGGGAGTGTCGTGTCAGAAACTGATGGGATAGAAGAGTAGTTACCCTACATCATTTCGAGTCTCGCCAAGGCCAGAACAACCTTTACACAGCGCCCCGTAGACAGTTGCGAAAATAGACACGAAGAGTGAAACTCAAAAGTAAACGTTAAAACTGTACTGCTAACTGCTATACGGATGCGAGACATGAAAGGTCACTAAAGTAAAGACATTTCGCCTTTTGGGCTTTTGGACTTTTGGAATTTGGTTTTATGGACTTTTGGACTTTTGAACTTTTGGACTTTTGGACTTTTGAACTTTTGGACTTTTCCAAAAGTCCAAAAGTCCAAAAGTCCAAAAGTCCAAAAGTCCAAAAGTCCGAAAGTACAAAAGTACAAAAGTCCAAAAGGCCAAAAGTCCAAAAGTCCAAAAGGCCAATAGGCCAAAATTCCAAAAGCCCAAATGTCCACAGTCAAGTAGGTACTTGGTACTTTACTTTGTTGAACATAGGCCTTAAAATCTTACTTCTTACTAATATTATAAATGCGAAAGTTTGTGAGTGTGGATGTTTGTTACTCTTGCACGCTCAAACCGCTGAACGGATCGGGCTGAAATTTGGTACAAAGATACATTATAGTCTGGAATAACACATAGGCTACCTTTTATCCCGGGAATAACTTCCCGCGGTAACAAATTTTACGCGGGCGAAGCTGCGGGCATCAGCTAGTATTCTTATCTAGAAATAATTATACTAGCATAGTTGGTAAAAAATGCTATGTAATAGCTTTACCGCGGCAGTCCCCGAGTGTCACACGTCTTTTTTTTTTCCTTTCTTTAGCAACAGCAATCGCATACACCTGGCCGAGTTTCGTTATTAGACATCAAAATAATCATAAAATGTAAGGACCCCGCATTCGGTAAGCCACTGTAGCACAGACAAAAGAAAGTTGAACCTTTTGCAGAAGACTAAAGAACTTTTTTTGCACGGAATTTTATCGTAAAGGTCAGTTTGGATAGTGACCACTTGTGACGAAAACATCCATTGGGATATTGTTATGTTCGTTAAATGTGGTCATACCTTTAGGATTTTACATTTGGAGTTCGTACCAGGTTTTGTATTCATTTTCAATAGACATTTTTGCGGAACCCATTACTACAACCGAACGCCTAATAATTTAAGATGATTAAAAATTACATAGCTGACCTACTCAACTTCGTTTTGTAATATCATATTTTCCGTCGCATTTACTACCGTCGCGTCGCTACTATTCACTATTTTATAACTAATTGATGTTTTTTGAGCTATTTCGGACTATTATGTATGTTTGTACATTAAAAAGTGCTAAAAAAGTCCGAAATAGCTCAAAATAACATCAATTATTTATAAAATAGTGAATAGTAGTGACGAAGTCACGCCTTTATACCCGAAGGAGTAGGCAGAGGCATAGTATACGCCAACATATCACCTTATAGTTTTATGTCCCTCGTAATAGATGGTGAGCCTATTGCCGTGTTGAAATGGAAAGGTGCAGGCCGCCGGGAACCGCAGTTGTGTTGTTTTTCAAGCCGCCCACAAGACCTTACAAATTGGTTTAACGATTATAATTTTACTGACAACCGGGTTTCATTTCGAGATTTCCTTCTCTACGAAATGGATCTTTTTGCAAAAGTGTTCCCTTAGTCACCTCTTACGACACTCTTGGAATGTATTGGGGTGGCGACATTTTGTACTCTTACCCGTCGCAACACGAGGCTGCGTCCTCACACGGGGCTATTTTAATGTAGGTAATACATATTTTTTACGTAACTTTATCCATTTACGCATAGTACGCAACGAAAGCTCTCCGAAAGGAATAATTTTCTCCTGTTTTCCAAACATTTATGATTGCTGCACTGTTTTATTGAAATCCAACTGGTAGTTCCTGAAACCCTAGCGTTCAATCAAACAAACAAACTTTTCAGCTTACAATATATTATATAGTTCATGTAGATGTGTTTATTACTAGTCTATTATAGACCTCATTGCACAACCCTATGTTAGCTTAAATGTGGAGAAGCGCTGTGTAAAAATGTAATATTAAAATCCTTATATAATAAAGTTACTGGATTACTCCAAAAAACCGAAATAATGAAAGGAAACGGTGTCATAAAAAAAATATGGATACTTCGCCAAAACAATCTTGGTAAATGCAGAGTGTCACAGTAAAACCGAAAGCCATTTAAACATAAATGTGAATTTAGCGAACAACGGCATATAACCGCGACTTCAGCGCCCTCTATTGTCTCGTAAAACGTTCAAATAAAGGTTTTAAACCTGGTTATCTCTTCGCATTCCTGAGGGGTAGAGGAAATTCATTTTCTTGAACACTGATCAAATCAACGTTTTGCTTGTAAACTACGCTAAAGTACCGTAATCATTTATGGATTTTCAAATTTATGGAAAAGAGTTAACTGTTTATTATTTTCAGAACTGTTTTGAATTTGAGTTTTGACAGACAATTTATTATTGAGTGTATGTAAGATAGACAGAGCCATATTCCCACAATAGGACTATCGGCCTCCATGACAGAGGGCCTCAAGACTGCGGGAGCTGCTCACCGTCCTTATAAAAGTAGGTCTACAGCGGCAGAGTGACGTAAGAGTTTCACGCACACCTTACTCCCGAAGATTCGGGATAACACCCGGACCAACCCTCAGAGAGATAGCACTCGAACCCCGTGAGGGCGCGGTGATAGTCAAAGTATGTTGGGAATCCTGGAACATTACCCTGGGCTCCCGGCCGTAGGCAGTGGTAGGTCACCGTATGATTTTAGTCGGTAAGAGTCAGGCATAGCATCGATGACGGTTTTTCACATTTAAAAAAAATACGCCCTCACTTCACTTTGTCCCACGTAATAGGTAATGAGCTTCTTACCGTGTCAAAACGAGCGGAGGCAGGTTGTGGTTAAATATTTTCTAGTGGCCCATATGACCCTCAACTTGCGGCTACGGAAATATAGCTACGAGCGTTTTGCTACGGAGAAATTGCTACGAGTGCTTTGCTACGGAGATATAGCTACGAGCGCTTTGCTACGGAGATACAGATACGAGCGCTTTACTTTAAACAATAAATATATCCATAGCAAAGCGCTCGTAACTCCATACATCACATAAAAAATAAACATTAATTATTAGTGTGTTTGGTCTAGTGGTAGTAATTCAACAACTGGTGTCTTTTTAATTCAATTTCTTGTTTAAAATTACAACAAAAAAACTAAGAAACACTTGAAACACTTTCATGTATTATAAGCAGTATTAATCGCTCACGAAATCATAAACTTCCACAAACTGTCAGTCAAATGATGTTTAACCTAGATAAATCTCAACAAGTTCTGACCTGTCACAACTGTCAAAGCGGTGAAAGTAATCGGTATAATGAAGGGATAGCGGTAAGTTAGAAGTTATGAGTTGTTGTGGGTGCCTTCATCGCATCGATCACAAGCTGAGGGGATTAAAAGCTTGTCTGAAGTTTTGAAAAGGCTTTGAAAACTAGTCAGTAATTGAGATGCAGGTGAAAGTTTGACTTTGATTCCTATTGCACGTCAAAAATTCGAGTCGATGAAGAATTCAAAGGATAGCCCTCGAGGTTTCAAATCAATCGGTCCTGTCCAAGTTAGGTATGCTTCGTTAACTAGGAAACAAGCTGTTTTTGCTAACACCTCATCAGATTTTCGTATTTGCATGATTAGACTAGATTTTATATTGATTTAGATCCTAATAGCTACCACTTAAACCACATCCCTCCACCCCTCGGGGATAAATGCGTGATTATATGCACCTAACAACAACAACATACAAACAACAAACGTAGGCAGAGGCATTGCATACGCTCACATGAAAATTACGATCTACCTATTTGAGTCGTAGGAAATCCTGGTGATATTTTTTTAAGTTTACTAAGTTTAAGGTATATAAGTACATTATTATGTCATTTTGGTAAATTAAAAGAACTTTGAATACAATGACATTGCCATATCTTCGCCATAATACCATTAGTTCAAGGTAACAGTATCTTTTTCCGAGTTACAGGGGCAGTTATATACGCTCTATAGGTACTAACGTGTTATAAATGCTAACATTATAATGAGGTTCAAAGTATGTCACAGCCGAAGCCAAAAATGTACGTGCCCTACGCCCATCCATACTACCGAAGGTAGGGCGTAGGCCACGTACATTTTTTGGTCCTGACAAGTCGTACGGACACGGAGAAATTGCTATGTAATGCCGCGTATCTAACGCCTTGCGTGTTGGTTGGTAAAGAAACCAAATATTTTTTAGCACGCGGCATTAAAGAGCGATTCATTCCTATTTCTTTGCCTCCGCGTCCGTACGACTGTTCAGGACTGGGTCAGCTATTTCTAACTGCCTACTATGGCCGGATTACTCCGGCGCAGCCTTGAAAACATAACCCCAGGCTTTCCAAAACTACTAAATGATACCAAGCAACGAGTAGTCTCTGCTTAAACAAATACTTTGTAAAGTTTTTATATGAAAAAATATGTCAACTTCTTATTCCCGAAGGTTACAAATGTCGTCACTACTTCCACATTATCATAATTCTCTCGTAACTTTGTTCACTGAGTGAGTTCAGTGTGAGATTTGCATTATTTATGACAGACAAACGTCTATTTAAATTATTTTATGATATGAGAGTGTACTCGTATTACATTACAAACTGCATTCTCAACCAAAGCGAATTCTAATTTAGAAAAATGGTGACATTGTAAAACGATTTCTTCAAGGCTGGCTATAGGGCTAACGACTTGACTATACGCGACACGCGTTCTTTTCAGACAAAAAAATGCAGTCTTTTATATCTTATTTTAGTTACAATTACTAAAGCTCAACTCAAACTGCCCCGTGTGGCACCGAGGTGCAGGTGGCAACGGAAAATGTCGCCTTCGCAATTCATCCCGAGGGTGTCGTAAGAGGCGACTAAAGGAATACGTTCGCAAAACGATGTATTGTGTAGAGAAGGAAAACTCAAAATGAAACCCGGTTGTCAATAAAATGACAATCGTTAACGAAAGGTCTTAGATAAAAATTGAAGTCGTAAAATATTTGACGCTGATTCTTTGATTTTTTAGATATTGTGTAAACCATATAATATCAGTCCTTAAATCATATTTATTTAATAATTTTTAGCATGTTAGCATTACAGCAGTTATTAGTGTTATTGTTATTATTAAAATTACTTACTAAAATGTGTAAGTCTATTGATTGCCGAACATCACTATTGTGGCGGGTCACCCTTTTTGTAAAGTGACAGTTGCACTTGTCATTTTACTGTCTGAGATTAATAACACTATTTTAGAATTACTATACATTTTAAACTAAACCATATATTGGCACACATCTTATAGATTAATAATGTAGTTTTAGCTAAAATTCCAACATGAAATTATTTCATTTGCATCTCTTTTTGACCTTTTTTGAGAGAGAGAGAAATCTTAAGAAATATAAAGTTCAAGAACTAAAATCCCGCTATCTAGGTACTTACTGGAAAAATTACGTATTCGTTACATTGCAGTCCGCAGTCTAAACGGTAGCTGATTCAAAGTAATGTGACAGTATTATTATGGAGAGAACTCTAAAGAACTTAAGTTAAAAGTTCAAGAGCTTGAAAAGAATTCGATTAACTTTAAGTACATGAAAATTCATGCTCTAAAATATCTGAAATGAAACTAGGTAACGAGGAATGCATTATTATTATACTAGAGCCTCGTTTGTCGTCGAAATTGTAGTGGGCCAGACGGCATTCCCGCGGTGGTACTTAAGCACTGTGGTCCAGAGTTGTGTCCGGTACTTACACGTCTTTTCACACTTTCATATTCCATGCGACAAGTCCCGGCATCGTGGAAGATTGCGTATGTACATCCTGTACCCAAGAAGGGTGACAGGACCGACCCGGCTAATTACAGGCCTATAGCCGTCACCTCCCTTTTATCCAAGGTGATGGAGCGTGTTATTAATACACAGCTCCTGGGGTACCTTGAGAAACACGACCTGCTCAGTGACCGGCAGTACGGTTTCCGTCACGGTCGCTCGACGGGCGATCTTCTTGTGTACCTAACACACCGATGGGCGGCGGCTATCGAGAGTAAGGGTGAGGCTCTAGCAGTGAGCCTCGACATCTCGAAAGCCTTTGACCGGGTCTGGCATCGTGGTCTTCTTACGAAATTGCCCTCATATGGACTACCCGAGAGATTATGCGGATGGGTGTCCAGCTTCTTGGCCGGTAGAAGCATCAGGGCCGCCGTTGACGGCAGCTGTTCAGACTGCATGTCCCTAAATGCTGGAGTACCGCAAGGCTCAGTGTTGTCCCCTACTCTGTTTCTGCTGCATATCAATGACATGTTGTCTATTGACGGCATTCATTGTTATGCGGACGACAGTACGGGGGACACTTGTTACACGAGCCGCCCCGGTATGTCTCGGGACACAGTGGAGGAAAACCGTGAACAGCTTGTGTCTGAAATCGAGGCTACTCTTACTAGAGTGTCCGATTGGGGTGGACAAAATCTTGTCCAGTTCAACCCCTCCAAGACACAAGCTTGTTTTTTCACCGCTAAGCAAACCCCAATTACTGTAGCGCCGCAATTTCAGGGCACATCTCTTTCCATCTCCAAAAGTATAGGGATCCTTGGCGTTGACATCTCCAGTGACGTTCAGTTCCGTAGTCATTTGGAGGACAAGGCTAAGCTGGCGTCCAAGAAGCTGGGTGTGCTCAACAGGGCGCGGCGGTACTTCACTGCGGCGCAAACACTGCTTCTCTATAAGTCGCAAGTGCGGCCGCATATGGAGTACTGCTGTCACCTCTGGGCGGGAGCACCTGAATATCAGCTTCGTCCATTTGACTCGGTGCAAAGACGAGCTGTAAGAGTTGTCAACGATCCTGTACTTACAGCTGGTGTGGAACCTCTTCGCGACAGGAGAGACTTTGCCTCCTTATGCGTGTTCTACCGCCTGTACAAGGGTATGTGCTCTGAGGAATTGTTTGATATGATGCCCACGGCTACGTTCTATCATCGCACCGCTTGCCACAGACAGGGAGTTCATCCTCACACTCTGCGTCCGGTGCGTTCCAGCACGGTTAGATCCGATAGGTGTTTTCTTCCGCGCACGCTTAGGTTGTGGAATGACCTCCTCCCAAACGCCTACAGTATGGGGTTCTTCAAAAGGGGTCTTAGAAGGTTTTTGCAAGGTCGGAAGCGCGAGTGTGGCACCTCTGGTGTTGCAAACGTTCATAGGCTGCGGTGACCACCGGTCCTCCTGGTGGGCCGTATGCTTGTCTGCCACCTTAGTGGTATAAAAAAAAAAAAAAAACTTTATGCACGTCTGCTTTCTATAAAAACTTTGACTTTCGCGTTCGGGTGCCAAGTTTTCACTACGCTTGTGAATGTGGATGTGTGGATGTTGGTTAATATTATACGATCTTATAGCTAAATGAATCCGGAAGAAATTTAGTACAGGGATAGATTATAGTCTGGAATAAGTTACCATGGGAAGCGGTAACAGGAACAAAATTTAACGAGGGCAAAGTTGCGGGCATCAGCTTGTGTATTAATAACTAGCTGTTCCCTGCGGCTTCGGCCGCATAGAAGCCGTTATCGCGTACAATCATAATCCTCCTTTTGCGCAGTCAGTTAAAAAGTAGCCTATGTCCTTCCCAGGGCCACGAACTATCTCTAAACTAAATTTCATCTTAATTGCTCTAGTCGTTTAGGCGTGAAAGCGTAACAGACAGACAGACAGAGTTACTTTCGCATTTATAATATTAGTTGGGATATACTCGTAGATATCATGTGGCCTGAAGTGTGCCTAGCAAGAACTCTGAAACTAACTACACAATTTGAACGTTTTTCCTTTTTCCATTTACCATCACTCATTAAGTTTTCCTAAATGAAAACATTTTTCAAATATAATTATAATTTATAATTAAAAACAAACCAGAAATTTATACAAATACAAATTATATTTCAAGCTCCTCCACCGTAATTAGTAACAAAGCTTCTTGTTACGTCTTCGGTAATTGTATTTTTTGTTTTGTAAATATTTGTATTAATTATGACTCGCCGCTCACAATGAAGAAGGAACAATAATGGAAAGGAAAAACGTGGAAATGTAGGTAAGGCTAAGGGGCCTGGCCTGGAAAATGACGAAAAAGAGTTTGATAAAAAATCAGTTTCGACGGCATTATGACGACGATTTTATTCGATTTTACATAAGTATGAGTATTTCCTTATTACAACTAAAGTAAGCTATAAAATACTGCAGTTCGTGTTTTGTATGCTCAAGGTCGTCAGCCCTATCCACAGCTAGGCATTATTATTATTTTATTTATTTTATTACTATTTTAGACAAAAGACATTAAAACAATACACATTAAACTTTATTTCAAGATCGTTAAGTATACCTACTTGTTTAAATAGAAGAATCAAAAATAAATAAATAAATAAATATTCCCGGACATTTCACACAACGCTATCTGATCCCAAAGTAAGCTAGGAATAACCTGCTTGTGTTATGGGTATCAGACCACGGATATAATACTTATATACTTTTAGATACTTACGTATTATACATAGAAACACCCAGACTCTTGAGACAAACATTTATGGGTCACACAAATATTTGTATCCGGTGGGAATCGAACCCACGACCTCCAGCGCCGCAGGCGGTATCACTACAGACCGCGCCACAGAGGCAGTCAAAAACAATACTATAGTTCAGGTTTACCATCAAATCAAATAAAACAAATCAAAAAATGTAAACAAATAAATCAAATAAAAACTAACATAAACTACGACGGCTACCATCAATTTAATGTTTAAACACTTGAGCTTTTAAAATATTCAATGTGTTTTATCAAGCTTTCAACGCATTGCATATTTCATTTTGACGAAACATCAGTACACTGAATAAATTTAAATCGAATACAGATACACACAAAAATTTATAAAAATTGGACATTATCCTATGCTCTAATAAAGATGATCATGTTTCATTCCCAGTACGATTGGTAAGTCTGTTCCATCCTGTATAGTTGGGAATGCAGGGCTAGTTTTGAATGTTATAGCTACTGACAAAGAATATATTCAGTAGGCTCCGCTCATGGGCGAGATGAGCGAATAAAAAAACATAAAAAAAAATAAAAACGTTAAAGAAGTTTGTAGCATATAAATCTAACATTAAATTAAAAACATTGCTCCAGCAAGCTTTTACTGACGCGACATGTTAGAATCAATTCCTTCTTCAAATTCAATTGAGATTGTAAAGCTTTAGTACTGTGTTCAGCTTAGGATTGAATGTACAATATGTACATTCATGAACAAAGGTGCTCGAGATGTATTTCAAACAAAACCTGGTTGATAACCATTAACGGAGAAATATCGTAAAATGGTTTGTGTTCTAACAACAAAACTTTGCATTTAGGGTCACAAATAAAATGTTATTTTATAAATCAAATATTACCAGCTCAATGAATAGTTGACATTCTGCTGAGTAAACTAAATTAACAAATTAGCTGTTTTGATTTAAGACCTTTTTCAGATGAGCAAACGGTTAATTTGCCAAATTATAAACTGCTAAAAATATTTTTACACTATTGATTGCCAGAGACAGCTGGTTTGTTAAGATTTTAAATACTAACACTACATGCTATATTTAATATAAATAAATAATAGCATGCAGTGTAAATATAAATAAATATTCACGGATATTTTCACACAACGCTATCTGATCCTAAAGTAAACTAGGAATAATCTGCTTCTGTTGTGTTCGTATTGTTATAGAAATTCGGGTATCAGAATACGAATATTAATACTTATAATATACTTTTTAATACATACTTATCATAAGTAGAAATACCCTGACTCTCGATACAAACAATTATGGATCTACGTTCTTTTATTTTCTTCAATCCGCAGTCTACTGCAGAACGTAAGCCTCTCAAATACGCCACACACGGTCCTGCGCCTTCCACATTCCGTCACTCCTAACGATCTTTTTCAGTTCGTCGGTCAATCTGGCGGGAGGCGTATTAACTTACGTGTACCAACTCGTTTAACTCCATCGGCCATAAGTTGTTCTGAAGATGTGGCAAGCCCCACTGACAACGCATTCTTTAACTCTTTATTTTCTTATCTTATCAATACAATAAAGGTAGGCATAATCCGTGTGCAACGAGTAAAATACGGAGTCCAACCGCGACCACGGGCGCTGCAACATCCTCGACGAAACGTCGGTGAATGTAAGTAAATAGTATTTCGCGTCCCTCCTGATCAGAAGGTCTAAGTAGCTGAAAGACCAACATCGCGAAACGTCTAAGGAGCATTAAGTCTAACTAGCACAAAGTCCATGTAGCAAAACGTCCAACTATCAGATGGTCTATAAAGCAGAACGTCTAATTAGCGAATAGTAAGTTATTAAATGTGTACACTCATGCTAAAAAGTAAAAGTCATTTGTAAATTACATTAAATTTATTAGAAGATAACAAATCATTTGATAAGTACATATTAATGTTCCGAATGTCTGCATTTATTGACCTAATATCTTTTTTGATATGGCCAAGGGTTGTCAAAAATTCAAAAGGACTAACTTTTTGGCTCTCAAGTTTTTGCAGCTCTCGTTTGTATTTGATATTAAACATTATGTCTATCTTTCTTCTTTTATTCCCTTCAAAGAGCATATTTTTGTATTTGCGGTCCTGCCAAAGCGCTTCTTTTCTAATACCCTTGAGGAATACCAGCAGGGTTGGCTTTGATTTAATATTTGCATTTAGCCGCCTGTGCCAACCTTCGAGGGCATTATTTGTGCGAAAATTATATTCGCTTGGGCAGGTTATAATGTCTGCCAGAGACTGTAGCCATTGTGTTTGAAAGTAATCTAAGAAATCCACCATTTCTTCGATTTTCGAGGCCTTTTGAACAATGCTAGCCCAACATGCGGTAATGTATGGAGAAGGTAGTAGAGGTAAATTGGAACATACTCTAACAATGTTTCTGCACTCTGTGTTTTCAGGGAGACCCAATGATGACGCTTTTTTCCAAACGGCTTTATTAAGATGATAATAGCAGCCAGTTATTTGCGTGTTCGGAAAAACTTCTTTAATTCCATTGATAAGCGCCATTTCATAATCGCATTTAATGGCCATCATGTCTATTTCAAAATGCAGCTTGATGAGCTGAAATAAGCGTTCGTAGGTTACCTGTCTCTTGTCAGGCATTAGGGCGTATATAACGCCCATAACACAAGTTAAATCATCACTGCTATTCAAATCAACATGAACTGATAACAGCTGGTAGAATGGCTTGGGTGTAGCTTTGAATGTTCCGTCAATAAAATACATTTTATGTTTCGACGTCTTAATCTTTAACCGGAGACAAATATTTGTGTGACCCATAAATGTTTGATTCAAGAGTCTGGGTGTTTCTATGTATGATAAGTATGTATTTAAAAGTATATAAGTATTAATATCCGTGGTCTGATACCCATAACACAAGCAGGTTATTCCTAGCTTACTTTGGGATCAGATAGCGTTGTGTGAAATGTCCGTGAATATTTTTTTATTTTTTTATTTTTTTAATGCATTGCCTGCTTACAGGTGTTGAAAATATTAAGATTTTATTACTGTCGCACCCATCGTCACAGACAAGGAAATTGTCGACCATTATTTCTGGAATTGTGACATCGTTCAAGTTTTTGAATTCAGTTTTACAAACATTTAAATATTTACGACGAGCCCTGAACAGTGTGTCTTTTTTAGAGTTAAAGTCTGGTACCTGTTGAATCTCATCCACTTTCCCAAATTCCGATTCAAAAATTTTCTGGACAGGTTTTGCTTTTTGGCGAACTAATTTCTTGCATTTGTCCATCACTATGTCAGTCCTGTTTTTATCGAAATTTGCTTTACAAGCATGCTCATTTAACTGCCTAATTATCTTAGTTTCGTCTTTATTTATTGTGATAGATGCACTACACTCATTGCGCTGGGAGCATCTCCATAGAGTTGACCCTCCCTTATTTATAATATTTAAATTGTACCTGTGACCATTCAGCAGCAGCACACGCTTTTTCTTTTGACTTTCGATGAAAGTAAATATTTGTACTTCATCCATTTTTAGAATTTAAAAGCCTATAGAACTTTATTGTTGTAATGGAATAGCGATCAATACAGAAAAGAAAACAAATGAGTAATGCAGTCTGTCGCAACTACGTACAAGCAAAAAAATGTATGAAAATTGACCAAATTGTAATGGCGACTATATGTGTCACACTCAATTACTCTATCTGCCTCGCTCGTTCCTTGAGGAAATGTCATCTGTCTGTCACTGTAGATGTCAAGTTGATATTCGTTATTTTCAATTTATTTTTCTCTGAAAGATATTATTGAAATAATTGAGATAATAGCTTATTTTTGCTATCAATTCGTTCTCTATATTATATTCTCTTGTGTTTGTTCTACATAGTTTATCGAATTATGCATTATAAAAAGTGTGAAATATGCGGTTTAAAATCTGGAAGAAAAGACGGCACAAAATGGTTTTTCATGGCCAGATTTCCTATGGATGAGCTTCGGTGAGTAGTATATTAGTAAATCTATCAATGGTTCATAGGTTATATGGGTGAAAACAATAAAAATTATATATTGTATAATCGTTAGGAAAATAGTGTGGTAGTAGTTTTGCAATTACTTATATATCGATGTTTTATTTTTAGTTTTAAGGAATGGGTGAAGAAAACAGGAAACGAGGATTTAGCATATACATATACTCATAGAGAAACTCCACCAGTTAAAATTTGTTTGCGGAAAACATTTTACTGACAAAGATTTTAGGAAAAAAAGGACGCAGTTAAAGAAATTTGCAGTTCCATCAATAAGACTCACTGCCAAGCCAATTAACACAAAAATATGTAAAAAAAAACACAAGAATAATTGTCATTATTTTTGTTTCAGCCAATTACCATTATTTACCATGTGTATAAAGTGAGTGGTACAAAGTGATTAAAGACGAAGGCAATAATGAAGCAAGCATCCTAATATTTAGTATTCAAAAGGGTCAATATTATATACAGTCACTACAGCGAGCTGCAGAATTGATTGAACAGACAAATTTAATTCAAAATAAAATTGCTTGATTAATGGATTTAGCTAAATAATCACCATCACCATAACAAAAGGTTGGTGCCACTTCAGAAATCATGGCTACATATCTATAACTCGTACGATAAAAAATATTAAAAATAACAAAAATATTGTAATTATCTCATTATTTTGTTTCAGCTAATTACTGTACTTTAGTGATTAAAGACGAAGGCAATAATGAAGCAAGCGTCCTAATATTTGGTAATTAAAAAGGGTCATTATGATACACAGTCAGAAGTCAGAATAAGGCGCTGAAATTACAAATATTGTTTTTTTAAATAAATATAATAATATTTTATGAACTTATCATTTCACAACCAAAACTGAGCCTATACTATAGCCTATACTAGAAGTAAAGACCACTGCATTTTTCGATATCGATAAATATAGTATCGATATCGATAAATATAGTATACATCACTATTTTTCCCTAATGTTGGCAACTGTATGTGTTAAAGTTGTTAGGTTGGCTACTGTCAGTTGATCATGGTTTGACATTTCGTAAGACTATTTCGCACTATGGAAGTCCCGTCTCTTCTTACGTAGTATTGTATTCTCTTTGGAGTAATGGGTAGCATTCATGACATTAATTGTCAATAACCATTTAAAAGATTATGATACAAATACATAGACCAAGGAGTCTTTATATAGGTACGCTAGCTGACCCGCGCAACTTCGTTTGCGTCACATGGGCAGGCCCTGATTTAGGGTTCCGCCCGCCCTAGGCTAGCTATGAATATGCGCAATTCAATATCCAATTCCATAATTCTCAACCAAATGGGTGCTGCTTCGAGTTCCTTGAAATAAATAATTAATATTACCCTAAAAAGTCTCAGGCGATGGTTATTGGTAGCAGGCAAATGCGATCAGGACTGGATATGGCCTTACTACCGTCTCTCCTGCTTGATGGTGTACCTATTTCGTATACCGAGACGGCTAAAAATCTTGGCGTTATTATGAATGGCAATTTGATCTGGGATGAACACGTCGGGGAGGTTAGCAAAAAGGTGTATTACACATTCCATACCCTCAAATATCTTCAGCCTTTCTTGCCCGTGGACATCAAAATCTCTCTGGCTCAGTCACTAATACAACCAATTATTGACTACGCAGACTCCTGCTACTTGGATGCTACTGAGGAGCTTTTAAGTAAACTTGAGCGACTGCAAAATTTATGCATTCGATTTTATTTTCAATCTACGCAAGTATGATCATGTCTCAGAATTTCGCAAGAAACTCAAGTGGCTCCCAATCCGACTTCGTAGGAATACTCGAATATTATGTGTTTTGTTTAATATCCTTCACAACCGCCTTTGTCCTTCCTACCTGCGAGAACGTTTTTCTTACATGCGTGGGCCTGACGCTCTTTGTAGGTCACACCTTAAATATCTTCTTACTATTCCTCGCCATAAATCTGAATTCTACTCTTACTCTTTCACTGTTCATGCGGTAAGGCTGTGGAACGCTCTCCCGCCGAAGATACAATCTTGCCAATCTGTCTCACTCTTTAAAAAGAAACTGAAAGAACATTACCTCTCCTCTTTGCCGTAACTATCTGAACTTAAGTATATCTAAATGGGATATGTATGTATGTATGTATGTATGTAAGTATGTATGTATGTATGTATGTATGTATGTATGTATGTATGTATGTATGTATGTATGTATGTATGTATGTATGTATATGTGTATACTGTACCTATGTATTTATTATAGTGAACGTATGTATGTGTATGTATGTGCCTATGTTTGTATATATGTATAGTTTAACAATTTATATGTATTTGAGTATGTATACTATTATTTTATTTAGGGTCCTTAACTTGCACACACTTATTAATCTGTATCCTATTTTTAACATCTCCTCTTACGGGCCTACTGGAAGAGATTTCTGTAGAAATAAGTAGGCCCTTGTACAATGCTGTTTTCTTTATTATGTTTTTCTCTTTTTTTTGTAATTTGTGTGTACATAAACTAATAAATAAATAAATAAATAAAATAAATATTAATAATTTTCTTAAACTCCGGTAGGATAGGGCGAAAATACCGAGTCCCAAGGGCGTCGCAGTACAATAAGTTTGGGAAGCCCTGGTAATAGTATAGTATGGATATTATAGCGATGATGCAATGTGAGTGTTGAATTTTGTGCCTAAGTGTCCAGTCATTTTGAGAAACTGACGATTTGCTAAATAGCCATTCTGCTATATAGACCACCTGATAGTTGAACGTTTTTTACATGGACTTTGTGCTAGTTAGACTTAATGCTCCTTAGACGTTTTGCGATGTTGGTCATTTAGCTACTTAGACCTTCTGATCAGGAAGCTTTCGCGTTTCGCGCCTGAAGTCCCGAATTCTATAAGTATGAGAAAATACGGAACCTTGTTAAAAAAATGGAAAATGATCTATTTCAATTATAGCGTTACCAAAAGGTTCGAAAATTTGTCATTTTCGATTATATTTGCGGTAAGACGATTGTTAGCGACTGTACATGTAGTACCGGACAGGTGCGTTTCGTCTCCTTTTCGCTAGCACTTCCATTTATATTCTTTCAATTTAACTCCGTCGATGCTCACTCGTTCGAGCGCAATTTGATTTTGCTGAATTGTTTGATCATCTTATTGCTCTTTACAGATGCATTCAGCGAAAGTAAGGGAATTTGGTATTACTTTATTTAATTTAAATATCTCATTAACTACAATATGCGTATATTTCTCGATAACAACCTCCAATTTTCGATCAATTTTAGGTACTAAACTAAATTGATTTTATTTCGTCTACCTACCTTAGGGATGATATTAATACATATATGTACTAATATCTACGAATAATGTATTCTATAGAAATGTAACACCTATAAAGTTACCGCCGAAATCTTGGAGTAACTTACGCATACTAAAAAACAGCAATAAAACATAACACTCACAC
Organism: Miltochrista miniata; assembly: GCA_933228765.1. Taxonomy (NCBI): domain Eukaryota; kingdom Metazoa; phylum Arthropoda; class Insecta; order Lepidoptera; family Erebidae; genus Miltochrista; species Miltochrista miniata. Next base: position 30,928,476 of record OW121758.1, on the reverse strand, counting down.
ATCCATCGTTGAATACTTGCATGCCATTGGTCGCGCCAAGGTCATGCCGGCTCGGCGCCCCACCCGAAGCGGCGAACGTGATAAGCGTGGATGGTTTTATGCAATAATAAGAAAGCTTGTTTATGTGTTTATTTTTTATTGAATAAGTTCAATCAAGTTTAATCAACAGAAAAATAATAACTGGATTGTTATTATTTTTCTATTCATTGAACTACTTTGTATGCGTATATACAAATTAAAATACGTTGTTTTTTTTTCACAATTATGTACCTCTAAAAAGAATTAGTTTATTTAATTTATGGTGGACAATGATATATTTCTAAATACATACAGAGAACACCCAAACTCCGAAACAAACAAAAATTATAATTTAATTTCTATGCATAATATCATCCTACTAATATAATATCTTACTAACAATATTACCTCAGCGCTTAACATAACTATGAACACTGCATAAAAATAATTTAATTTTGGAATTGCGTTCATGTTGCATAACACTTTTCAACTTCCCCAAGTACGTGTTTTTAATATGAATATTTACTAACCTATGGAAGGTGATTCCAGCGTTTTTCATATCCGTATGGCTTCTGCACCACTTCACAACACACGAAGGCATTTTTGGGATATATTTAACGCGAAAACACAATTAATATCACTGACTGATTGGTTCCAGCGACACAACCGTACGTTACGCGTGACAGCGCGGACTAACTGTGTCGCGCGGTCCCCTTTTTAAGCCCCACCTTCCGCGGTCCCCATTTGGTGGAGCCATTTTTTGAGCCGAATTACACTTCTTTAGAATACATTATTCGTAGACTAATATCATTCCTTACTCACTTAATCGCAACGGAATTTTAAAAATCTATATATATATATATATATATATATATATATATATAGATTTTTTAAATTCCGTTGCGATTAAGTTTTATTTATGCTAATAAAAAGATGACTAGAAGAAGGAAAAATGTTTGTTACGCCACAGTAAAATCTACAAATACCTCAGCAGTTTCAAAGAAAAAAGTTGTTACAAAATATATTCTCTTTAAATTGTCGGGAAAAGCAGCTTTCCCGTAAGACGAAAAAGAAGCTGAAACATCCTAACTGTAAAAACAAAATGGAGGATCCCGTGTGCTTCAACGCCTTATTGGTTACTTTTGGCTTAAAAAGAGAACGTATACCAACCTACTTAATGAAGATACCTACCAAAAAAATCACTCTCCTTCATCAATTCAATTTAAAAAATTACCATATTTTCAGCTTTATCCAACTTTCCGGTTACCGAATTCCGAATGAAATTTATATTCGGTGAAACTTCAAGCGGCTTAAACCCATGCTCTATTAATTTTGAGAAGCTTATCGTTGGCAAACTGACCTCGTCCCGTATAAGTACGTAATTACAGAGCATCTATAGAGGCTAGGGACCCCTCTTGTAGGGACAAAAAACTGAACAAGAACGATTTTACTTGATAACCAATCGAAAATTATGGCTTCATTTTGGTTAATCTTCATGACTTATTTCTAAACAGAAAAATGACGGACATTATTCACACTATATACCTAGGTAATAATTATTAAAAAGACAGTAAAATTAAGTTTTAAAAAAAAATATCTAATGTATGTTCCACATCGCGGTCTATCACAATCACGGCTATGCTCAACATGCCAGCAGCATTGGCACTAGTTTTTATAACACTAGGACCTCACGCGGTTTCACACGTATAATTATTGTTTCAGTGGGAATACGGGAATAAAATATAGGCTATGTTACCCGAAGAAAGTGTAGCTTTAGCTTCCCAACAGAGAAATTATTTTTGAAATCAGTATTTGCTTTCTTGGCTTCACTTTCATATTCGATATGCGTCATTTGCTATTAGTTCTATAATCTGTACTCTCTAGTAGATTCATTATTCTGTAAGTGGCTCTTAAAATGATCCTATATTTCAGAGCAACTTCATTTTAAAAGAAAAGTTTCAGCAAAATTTTATAAGTTCCTTCAACATGACCAAGAAGCCTATGAAAGTTTCAATATTCCGCCCAAAATTTTTTAATCTCATAAATCCAACAGAACATAAAATTAACACCATCATTTCGAAATATGGTTACTAATTTTACTTACTTAGTTTAAGAGAGGTAGGTTACCTAACAAAGATTTGCCAAAACACTTTCGAGAACATTCCTTGAAATTGTGAACCACATTATTTGAGTAAAAGACTGAATTTATGACACATCGCGGCAAAGTGAGTCTTAACTTAAAGACCGGTTTCCAGCGCGAGCTAAGCGGGCTCATTAATGTATATTGCACTCTTGTTTTTCTGCCAGTGCTCCACAGCTATATGGCGAGAGTCAGAAATTGGTAACCGGCCTCAAAAGCCAAGGCAACATCGAATTTTGTGGTGTGGCATGTGTCGAATTTGCAAAAACTTCTATAATGCAAAACGACTTACCGTCATTTTGTCACTTGATTAGGAGATAGTGCTTCAGTGTTATCGACACATTTTCCAGGTTCTGTACATCATTCTTTGCACATATATGCTAGTACCTAGCTAATAGAATGTTGCTTTCCGCTTAAGTCACTGAATTTATTTTAGATGATTACATTGATGAATCCGCTAAACTCGCACCTATAAACTCAGGACAACTAGTATGCAGTTTACTAAACGAATTCATAAATGGAAACCGTTCATCTCGCGGCGGAGACCGGGCTTTAAAAGCTGTGCGCATGTTGTTCGCCCCTGACATGACGCTACCTTGACTCTCGTTCGGTGAGCAGAGTTCCTTACACCACAAGACATCCATATCAACGATCCCATAAAGTTTAGTACTGGCTAAAGGGTGTACCTACTGTAATCTCGGAGTCTTAGTATTAAAACTTACATAACGTGTTCACTAATTAACATGAAAATAATATAGTTCGTACTGCATGAAACCCTGCCAAGTTCTAATTTAGAAGTAACATTATTTTAGATATTTTTAACCAAGTACCTACGTATTTTCACAACTACACCATATTTTAAGTTGGGTGTATGGTAAAGTGAATTTCGGCCAGATGGACCGTTGACGTGAATGCGGTGGTGGGTAATGGCTGGATTCGAAAGGTGGAGGTCTGAGTGTGGTGGCGAGTCTTGGGAATGGCAAATGTTTACCAGTGGATTAGGCTGTTGATGAAGATGATTATGATCTATTTTAAAGTACATCTAAACTTGGCATTGGATTGGATTTCAACCCTTTTTTAGGCGAACAATTAGCCCATAGGAACTTGGCCTCCTTTTCAACAGGGATGTTTTTGGTGGGATAGTAGGATTACTGTATCCGGGGAATATCCTTCCGAGGGTTTACCCAGGGCTCCAAACCGAAAGCAGTAGGTAGGGGACGTGTGGTTTTAGTCAGTAAGAGTCCGGCCATAGCATTTATGACGGATTTTCCTCACGTTGAAAAAATTCCAAAAACGGCAAAAAAGTCACGTTTGTTGTATGTGATTTTTGTTGCTATAGCGGTAACAGAAATCTGTAAAATGTACAACTCTCCAGCTACCACGGTTCCTGAGATACAGCTTCATGACGGACCGTACGTACGGTGAAGTCTCTTGAGGGTCCCGTTTTTCCCGTACGAACCCTAAAAAATATATTATCTTGGATTTCACATTCGTGGGTTACTAAATTACTCTTACCCTTTCTAGGGTTCCTTACCCAAAGGGTAAAAAACAGGACCCTATTCATGAGACTTCCCCGTCCGTATATCTGTCTGTCCGTCACGAGGCTTTCATCTTTGGAATCGTGATAGCTAGAGAGCTGAAATTTTTTGTTACATATTACAATGCCAGAAATCAGAATGCATAAGCCCAAAATACCCGAAATCGAAATAACATTCTAAACACCTTAATCCAGTACATCTTACCGTACAATGCCTAAATTTAAAAAACCATAAATTACGTTCCTCATCGGGTTCGTTCTATCATCGCACCGCTCGCCACAGACAGTGAGTTCATCCCCACCCTTTACTACCCGTTCGCTCTAACTTTGCCGTTAGCGTAGAGGCGTATACCCGAATTGTTAATTAGACGAAGTAAATTGACAGTAGCTAATGTCACTTCGTCATAGAAAATACGCAACATTGTATGAAAAAGTGACATTAGTCAATTTACTTCGTCTAATTAAAAATTCGACTTTAGTATGAAGCCGAGCGGCAAAGTTAGAGCGAACGAGCAGTACGTACGGAGCGTTCGAGCACGGTTTGATGCGATAGGGGCTTTCTTCCGCGCACGCTAAGGTTGTGGAATGATCTCCCTGCCTCGGTTTTCTAAAACGCCTACAGTAAGGGGTCTTTGGAGGGTGTTACAGGGTCAGCAGCGCAAGTGTGGCGCCTCTGGTGTTGCGGTGACCGCCGTCCTTCTGGTGGGCCGTATACTTGTCTTCCACATTTTAAGTAAAGGCATTATGATTTCTGACATTGTGATAGCTAACCAAATTTTCACAGATGATGTATTTCTGTTGCCGCTATAACAACATTTTATAAGGGGGGAGTAAGATTGGCTTTCATACTACAAACGAAATGTCGTTTTTGAAACGAAAACCTCCGTGCGCGAGTTCGACTCGTACTTGGAGGAATATGCTAACTTCCTTTGTATCTCGCGTACCAGTGAATATTATCTATCATGTTGAGGGTTACTTACAATAGCTTCTGCATCTATTATTGCTATACCTAAAATAAATATATTTGCGGACGAAATAATATTGTGTCACTTCATCAAAAGACAAATGGCTTTGATGAAATTTCGACAATTTGTATAGGCACATGGCTGACTGACTCAGGCTTCGGAAAAAGGAATTATTCTATGTATGTTCTCTGAATATCGTGTACCATTGAATATAGTAATCATTTGTCTATCTTCCCCATTATTTTACTTCCATTTTCCTTTACTATATTGTTCAATAACAAACTATGAAAGCTTCCAAGATCATTATTATGCTAGATAAACAATGTTGTTGACTAAGAATACTAACTACCTAGAAACCCTCTCGCCTCGTGATCACTGCAACAAAAACTGCCGTACTAACGCATGATTGTGTGCGTGAGCGTGCTGTCTTACATACGCCTTGCGTCAGTGTAGTGACGCCGGCTAAAGACACTACCCATTTTTTCGGGAAACTAATCATGCAGTTTTGTTATTGTTTTATGCTGAGTTCGAATGTCGGGTTAATTTAGAGATCCAATATGGCCGCCGCGCTGTTATCACAAACTTTCATGATGGGTATCGTTTAAGGGGTTTTTTGGTATGCCGAGTACGAATTTCGGGTTAATTTAGAGAACCAATATGGCCGCCGCGCCGTTATCACAAAATTTCATGACGGGTATCGTTTAAGGGGTTTTTTAGTATGCTGAATACGAATTTCGGGTCAATTTAGAGATCCAATATGGCCGCCGCGCCGTTATCACAAAATTTCATGATGGGTATCGTTTAAGTTTAAGGGGTTTTTTGGTAGGCTGAGTACGAATTTAAGGTCAATTTTGCAATACAAGATGGCCGCCGCGCCACCGTTGTAAAATTTCATGTTGATACCGTATAAGGGGTTTTTTGGTATGCTGAGTACGAATTTCGGGTTAATTTAGAGATCCAATATGGCCGCCGCGCCGTTATCACAAACTTTCATGATGGGTATCGTTTAAGGGGTTTTTTGGTATGCCGAGTACGAATTTCGGGTTAATTTAGAGAACTAATATGGCCGCCGCGCCGTTATCACAAAATTTCATGATGGGTATCGTTTAAGGGGTATTTTAGTATGCTGAATACGAATTTCGGGTTAATTTAGGGATCCAATATGGCCGCCGCGCCGTTATCACAAAATTTCATGATGGGTATCGTTTAAAGGGTTTTTTGATATGCTGAGTACGAATTTCGGGTCAATTTAGAGATCCAATATGGCCGCCGCGCCGTTATCACAAAATTTCATGATGGGTATCGTTTAAGGGGTTTTTTGGTAGGCTGAGTACGAATTTAAGGTCAATGTTGCAATACAAGATGGCCGCCGCGCCACCGTTGTAAAATTTCATGTTGATACCGTATAAGGGCTTTTTTGGTATGCTGAGTACGAATTTCGGGTTAATTTAGAGAACCAATAAGGCCGCCGCGCCGTTATCACAAAATTTCATGATGGGTATCGTTAAAGGGCTTTTTTAGTATGCTGAATACGAATTTCGGGTTAATTTAGAGATCCAATATGGCCGCCGCGCCGTTATCACAAAATTTCATGACGGGTATCATTTAAGGGGTTTTTTGATATGCTGAGTACGAATTTCGGGTCAATTTAGAGATCCAATATGGCCGCCGCGCCGTTATCACAAAATTTCATGATGGGTATCGTTTAAGGGCTTTTTTAGTATGCTGAATACGAATTTCGGGTTAATTTAGAGATCCAATATGGCCGCCGCGCCGTTATCACAAAATTTCATGATGGGTATCATTTAAGGGGTTTTTTGATATGCTGAGTACGAATTTCGGGTCAATTTAGAGATCCAATATGGCCGCCGCGCCGTTATCACAAAATTTCATGATGGGTATCATTTAAGGGGTTTTTTGATATGCTGAGTACGAATTTCGGGTCAATTTAGAGATCCAATATGGCCGCCGCGCCGTTGTCACAAAATTTCATGATGGGTATCGTTTATGGGTGTTTTGGTATGCTAAGTACGAATTTCAGGTTAATTTAAAGATTCGAATATGGCCGCCGCGCCGTTATCACAATTTCATAATGGGTATCGTTTAAGGGGATTTTTGGTATGCTGAGTACGAATCTTAGGTCCATTTTGCAATCCAAGATGGCCGCCTTACACCGTTGTAAAATTTCATGCTGTATATCGTATGAGGGGTTTTTTGGTATGCTGAGTACGAATTTCAGGTTAACGTTTGCCATCCAAAATGGCCGCCGTGCCACTGTTGTGAAATTTCATGTTGTATATCGTTTATGGGGTTTTTTAGTATGCCAAATACGAATTTCAGGTAAATTTTGCAATCCAATATGGCTGCCTCGCCACCGTTGTAAAATTTCATGTAGCATATCGTATAAATGGAATTTTGATATGCTGAGTACGAATTTAGGGTTAATTTTGCAAAATTATCTTAAAATTCGTACTCAGCATACCAAAAACCCCTTAAACGATACCCATCATGAAATTTTGTGATAACGGCGCGGCGGCCATATTCGAATCTTTAAATTAACCTGAAATTCGTACTCAGCATACCAAAACACCCCTTAAACGATACCCATCATGAAATTTTGTGAGAACGGCGCGGCAGCCATATTGGATCTCTAAATTAACCCGAAATTCGTACTCAGCATACCAAAAAACCCCTTGAACGATACCCATCACGAAATTTTGTGATTTCGGCGCGGCGGTCATATTGGATCTCTAAATTAACCCGAAATTCGTACTCAGCACACCAAAAAACCCCTTAAACGATACCCATCATGAAATTTTGTGATAGTGGCGCGGCGGCCATTTTGGATTGCAAAATTATCATAAATTTCGTACTCAGCATACCAAAAAACCCCTTTAACGATACCCATCATGAAATTTCGTGATTTTGGGGCGGCGGCCATATTGGATCTCTAAATTAACCCGAAATTCGTACTCAGCATACCAAAAAACCCCTTAAACGATACCCATCACGAAATTTTGTGATTTCGGCGCGGCGGCCATTTTGGATTGCAAAATTATCATAAATTTCGTTCTCAGCATACCAAAAAACCCTTTAACGATACCCATCATGAAATTTTGTGATAACGGCGCGGCGGCCATATTGGATCTCTAAATTAACCCGAAATTCGTACTCAGCATACCAAAAAACCCCTTAAACGATACCCATCATGAAATTTTGTGATAGTGGCGCGGCGGCCATTTTGGATTGCAAAATTATCATAAATTTCGTTCTCAGCATACCAAAAAACCCTTTAACGATACCCATCATGAAATTTTGTGATAACGGCGCGGCGGCCATATTCGAATCTTTAAATTAACCTGAAATTCGTACTCAGCATACCAAAACACCCCTTAAACGATACCCATCATGAAATTTTGTGAGAACGGCGCGGCAGCCATATTGGATCTCTAAATTAACCCGAAATTCGTACTCAGCATACCAAAAAACCCCTTGAACGATACCCATCACGAAATTTTGTGATTTCGGCGCGGCGGTCATATTGGATCTCTAAATTAACCCGAAATTCGTACTCAGCACACCAAAAAACCCCTTAAACGATACCCATCATGAAATTTTGTGATAGTGGCGCGGCGGCCATTTTGGATTGCAAAATTATCATAAATTTCGTACTCAGCATACCAAAAAACCCCTTTAACGATACCCATCATGAAATTTCGTGATTTTGGGGCGGCGGCCATATTGGATCTCTAAATTAACCCGAAATTCGTACTCAGCATACCAAAAAACCCCTTAAACGATACCCATCACGAAATTTTGTGATTTCGGCGCGGCGGCCATTTTGGATTGCAAAATTATCATAAATTTCGTTCTCAGCATACCAAAAAACCCTTTAACGATACTGTAACGTTGTGGAACAACGGGTGCAATTAGGGGTTCAACATTAGGGGTTTTAAAATGAAAACGTAGATTAATAAATGAAAGCGCCATCTACCGAGTTATTGTCGCAACGGCGGAAGCCTCATTCGTATTTAAAAAGCGGTCTTGACGTTTAGTAGTTTCGAGTGGTGCCGCTAGAGGCGCTGTACAAAAATATAAAAACAACCGCGCGCAAATTTCAAGGCCCCATTACTCAAATAATCTAAATATAAGACACTGTGCGTAGGTGCATCAGAGTATAATTTCAAAGTGAAGAAATATTGTTAGGAGCCAGGTGCTCCCAAAGTGATCAGCGATTTAGCTGCGAGCGTCAATAACCCCATCATTGGGTGAGTCAAATTAATTATAATGAATCTAGATTTTTAAAACAGTGAAAATTAACGGCTGTTGGTCAACCCTGTTATGGGAGGGTAGATTACAGGGGTGTGAAAAAAAAAGATCTCTGTAAACTTAGTATATAACCAAACATTGTAAGGCAGCCGACTCCTGACAGGTTTAACAGGGACCGGCTGTTTTAGCAATGGGCGGGAAAAAGGGTTCCAGCTAACCCGTCATCTGGAACATTCCAGGGTCCACCATACGGGTTGTCAAGATCCACCCTGCGGGTTCCAAGCAGGAACGTCCACCCTACGGGTTGTCAACGTCCACCCTACGGGTTGTCAGCATCCACCCTACGGGCTAAAGAAGTCCACCTTTCGGGTGCCACGAAGGTGAAGACGCACCCTCGAGTCTACGAGCGATCATCCACCCTACGGGTTGAGAACACCGTGCCAGCCCAAGTTGTGGACGGCACGGCTACGTCGCGGACTGCATCAGCCTTGAGAACTACTAAGATAAGTCGGAACCCCGTGAAGGCCTTCGGAAACCGCACTTTCTGCCTGAAAATACCCACGACCCCGAGTTATATCTAATTTGCAATAAACTATCATTTTAAAATTTAATCTCAACTTCTTATTTATTCTCTCTTTTTTCTTCCTGAAAGCCATCAGCTTTTCAGTGGCGCCCATATCGTGGTTTCGGGTAGCGAGAAAGCGGTTTCCGACGGGAGTCGGAGGTCATAATTATAAGATTATTCAAATTGTGTAAAATAGTCTTAAGAGTGCCCGTTAGCGGGGTAGTTTCCCTCAAAATTAACATAACTACCCAGGAATTTGGCTCTCCTGACCTCTGCTGCCAACTTGTTCTTTCCGGCTTATTTTGTGTTTTTTTTAGTGATTTTAGACAGATTTCGGCATAAACAAGAACAAGGCAAAATTTGAATTTTTTCTCAACGTGAATTGTAATTTTTCCAAATTTTAACGGTCCCCAATTTATTTTTCACACCCTCAAATAGTTATTTTATGGTGGAAAAATTTTAAGTAAATTTAAAGTAAAAGTTTTTTTTGTTTTGTTCCAATTTTAAATAGTACTTCGTTAAAGTCTGAAGTAAAACTTCTCATTTGAAACGCTTACATTAATTTTAGTAAGTGAATTAATTGCCTATATTCATCGTAAAAAGTAGTCAAAGGATATCACCACCACAATTTTTATTTTTTTACGGCGTCAAACCGCCTCAATTTGTGTATTATTTTGTTGTATTTCCCATATGTGAATTTACAGCGAGACCAACAGCCGATAATCACACGTCTGGGTAACAATCCCTATTGAAATTTCACTCTAGTAAAACGGTAGAACAAAGATTTTACAAATTTCACTTCACGTAAATTTTAAAAGATTCATAATTGTTTCACTTTTCGAATTACGTCGAATTCTGATACACTGAAGTACAACTGTAAGAAAAAACATTCCAAACGTAGATCACGCAGTGAATACATTCTTGCCAAAAAACAATTATAAACTATTAACTTTGATTCGTGTTCCGAATAAACAACGGCAGATGTTGCTTTCATAACGTTTACGAGTAAGTTGAATTACTAGCTCGATAGTAGAAGAAAAATTTTTTTTTCCATATAAACTGTGGGTGGAAGTGAATATAATACACTCCGGGCACCAACAGTCTCATACAAAACATTTCCAGAATCGTCCAAGTACGAATCGGTTTTCAAACAATTCGAAATATTCAAGGGTTCCGTAGTGGTGAGGAACAATTTACATAAAAGGTTGGTTACTACCATATAGTTTATTTCAAGAACCGTCCAAGTGCGAATCGTCTTTGACACAGTTCAGAATAATTAAGGGTTCCGTAGTAGTAAGGAACGATTTAAAGAAAAAATTAGTGGTACGAGTTAAAATACAATTAACTCGTAGTACGTTCGTGTGAATAGTTACATTTCAATAAAAATAATAGTAGCGTCGAAAATTGCATTATTCAAGTAAAACTGTAAAACATTTAGTTAATTTCATCAACCCATCATCACACACTTCACTTTCACCACTCACTGCTTCGGATTAGATTACATTTAAACACAGACAGACAGACAGACAATTAATTTCTAGAAGAGTCCAATCTATTAATTGAGTGAAGGAACCCTAAAAGGTAATATTTCCAAACTTAAGTATTTACTAAAGCAAATACTAAGTTTTATAAAGGTTCAATTTATAATTCGGTTCAACGAACCCTAAAAAGTAGAATTTATTTTTCGTTATTCGGCGGGTGGATCGAAATATATTCACATTCCTTAACAGTCAACAAGACGTAAACAGACAACGATAAGGGCCGTCGTTCACTACAACAGAATTCGTTAGCGAATATAGCGAACATTCGTTGTTTACATAAAATTAACTTTTCATGTAAAATAAGTAGCAGATAAATACACTATACATTGGTAAATAATCATCATCACTAAAGATTCCCGGCTAGAGTAATTGAAATAGTCAGTACAATGGCATTCAAATCAAATTTCACATCGCTTCCAAAAGCGGAACTTGCATATGAAGTTAAGATCCGGGGAGAGGAACCTGGTTCAACGGTGGCACATAATGTACCACACTAAGACTTCATTAAGAGGCATTTACTAATAGGTTATATAGTACATCAGTACAGTTACACAATAGGTTTTGATAATTATTATTTTGGAAAATATAAGGGTGTTAGCACACCGTCATAGAATATTAATACTTAAGTGGCACATTAGGTATCACATTTCGTGTCATGTTACACGCATACATATTATCATACGGAAGTTCACAATTACACTTACATAATAATTAAGTAGTATATAGTCATCACATATTCATCACACTTATCTTCACACACAATTCCAAACACTTAATAAGTTTTTTTTTTGTTTGTTTACACAGTGACACTTGCATTTCATGGTGTGTGACCCCCAAAGGCGGAAGTAGGGGGCAAACTAGCTACAGGCGAGTCACTTTCGTAGATTAGAGAGAGTGACTCAAATGTCCTAAGTTTTGTTCCCGACCAAAGCTGACGGGTGGTTATATGGCATGGGATGTAGTGTGACACTGGCCTTAGACGCAACGATGAATAACACGTTTGCATCAACACGATTACGTCAGCAGCTTACGCGCAAACAAAATAAAACTTGCACAGGGGAGATTTCATACGTACATACATACACATTATTTATTTAAATACATTTTACACTGACATGGTGGCAAACAAGGGCACCATATTTTGTTTAGATATTTGGCAGAATGGCCAAAGATCAATGATCTTCGTCATTTATTAAGGTTGACATAATAGTCATAGTCAACATTCTTCTACTAAAGTTGAGAATAAGCATTTGTCTTTTGTTATTGATACTAAGATTGCGAATATGCACTTGGTTTTTTATTTTATTTGGTTAAAGGGCTAAATAGCCTAGTAATTAGTTAGGGACACTACACACTACACACTACACACGACTTTCAAATAAGTACACAGAACAACGTGACAAACACATGCCGTGTTCGTCATGGGGACATAAGGGTTAATTAGCAACACGAAGGATTCTGCAAGTAAATTATTTTCTATCACTTTTCTGTTTCTTGGTTTGGTTGGGAGTTTTCTGTTAGTTGGAAGCATGAGTCTATCCCTAACAGAGTTCGTCGTTTACTGTTAGTTGGCAGCATGGTCTTGCCCTAACAGAATTATGGTGTAGGTTTGTTACTGTTACGAGGAAGCATGAGGCTTACCCGAACAGAATTATGGTACTGTTATTTGGCAGCATTTGTCTTGCCCTAACAGTCGTAGGTGTAGATCACCGTTATGTTTATTTTCGTCATATGGCTAATCCTACCACTCGGAAGCTAGAGGCTTGCCCTGGGGGATAGTCCATCCTATGAGTCGGAAGTGTTACACGAGCCCTAGTAGGATGTTCTTCTCTGGGACGGTTGTATAAATCCCAGCCTTCAGCAAAAAGCCTTATTATACACACCCCACTTTCAGGCGGTGCGTATTACCTGAACCTTCAGCCCAAAGCCTCAAATACGTCTTTTCTCTTTCTGTCCTATAAGATCCTTCAGAATCACCTTAATACATCCTGCGAGTTGGTTTCATTAAAGTTAAGGCCGACTCTTCGCTACACCCAGCATCATCTCATTCACACAACACACTAACATACACACACACATAGACGAGTATTAGGTATTATGTTAGGGGCGTTCGAGGACGAACGCAGCATTTGACGCGTTAGGGTACGTCAAACGCTCACCGGGGAGGGGGAGTATGTAACGTTGTGGAACAACGGGTGCAATTAGGGGTTCAACATTAGGGGTTTTAAAATGAAAACGTAGATTAATAAATGAAAGCGCCATCTACCGAGTTATTGTCGCAACGGCGGAAGCCTCATTCGTATTTAAAAAGCGGTCTTGACGTTTAGTAGTTTCGAGTGGTGCCGCTAGAGGCGCTGTACAAAAATATAAAAACAACCGCGCGCAAATTTCAAGGCCCCATTACTCAAATAATCTAAATATAAGACACTGTGCGTAGGTGCATCAGAGTATAATTTCAAAGTGAAGAAATATTGTTAGGAGCCAGGTGCTCCCAAAGTGATCAGCGATTTAGCTGCGAGCGTCAATAACCCCATCATTGGGTGAGTCAAATTAATTATAATGAATCTAGATTTTTAAAACAGTGAAAATTAACGGCTGTTGGTCAACCCTGTTATGGGAGGGTAGATTACAGGGGTGTGAAAAAAAAAGATCTCTGTAAACTTAGTATATAACCAAACATTGTAAGGCAGCCGACTCCTGACAGGTTTAACAGGGACCGGCTGTTTTAGCAATGGGCGGGAAAAAGGGTTCCAGCTAACCCGTCATCTGGAACATTCCAGGGTCCACCATACGGGTTGTCAAGATCCACCCTGCGGGTTCCAAGCAGGAACGTCCACCCTACGGGTTGTCAACGTCCACCCTACGGGTTGTCAGCATCCACCCTACGGGCTAAAGAAGTCCACCTTTCGGGTGCCACGAAGGTGAAGACGCACCCTCGAGTCTACGAGCGATCATCCACCCTACGGGTTGAGAACACCGTGCCAGCCCAAGTTGTGGACGGCACGGCTACGTCGCGGACTGCATCAGCCTTGAGAACTACTAAGATAAGTCGGAACCCCGTGAAGGCCTTCGGAAACCGCACTTTCTGCCTGAAAATACCCACGACCCCGAGTTATATCTAATTTGCAATAAACTATCATTTTAAAATTTAATCTCAACTTCTTATTTATTCTCTCTTTTTTCTTCCTGAAAGCCATCAGCTTTTCAATACCCATCATGAAATTTTGTGATAACGGCGCGGCGGCCATATTGGATCTCTAAATTAACCCGAAATTCGTACTCAGCATACCAAAAAACCCCTTAAACGATACCCATCATGAAATTTTGTGATAGTGGCGCGGCGGCCATTTTGGATTGCAAAATTATCATAAATTTCGTTCTCAGCATACCAAAAAACCCTTTAACGATACCCATCATGAAATTTTGTGATAACGGCGCGGCGGCCATATTGGATCTCTAAATTAACCCGAAATTCGTACTCAGCATACCAAAAAACCCCTTAAACGATACCCATCACGAAATTTTGTGATTTCGGCGCGGCGGCCATATTGGATCTCTAAATTAACCCGAAATTCGTACTCAGCATACCGAAAAACCCCTTAAACGATACCCATTATGAAATTTTGTGATAGTGGCGCGGCGGCCATTTTGGATTGCAAAATTATCATAAATTTCGTACTCAGCATACCAAAAAACCCCTTTAACGATACCCATCATGAAATTTCGTGATTTTGGGGCGGCGGCCATATTGGATCTCTAAATTAACCCGAAATTCGTACTCAGCATACCAAAAAACCCCTTAAACGATACCCATCACGAAATTTTGTGATTTCGGCGCGGCGGCCATATTGGATCTCTAAATTAACCCGAAATTCGTACTCAGCATACCAAAAAACCCCTTAAACGATACCCATCACGAAATTTTGTGATTTCGGCGCGGCGGCCATATTGGATCTCTAAATTAACCCGAAATTCGTACTCAGCATACCAAAAAACCCCTTAAACGATACCCATCATGAAATTTTGTGATAGTGGCGCGGCGGCCATTTTGGATTGCAAAATTATCATAAATTTCGTTCTCAGCATACCAAAAAACCCTTTAACGATACCCATCATGAAATTTTGTGATAACGGCGCGGCGGCCATATTGGATCTCTAAATTAACCCGAAATTCGTACTCAGCATACCAAAAAACCCCTTAAACGATACCCATCACGAAATTTTGTGATTTCGGCGCGGCGGCCATATTGGATCTCTAAATTAACCCGAAATTCGTACTCAGCATACCGAAAAACCCCTTAAACGATACCCATTATGAAATTTTGTGATAGTGGCGCGGCGGCCATTTTGGATTGCAAAATTATCATAAATTTCGTACTCAGCATACCAAAAAACCCCTTTAACGATACCCATCATGAAATTTCGTGATTTTGGGGCGGCGGCCATATTGGATCTCTAAATTAACCCGAAATTCGTACTCAGCATACCAAAAAACCCCTTAAACGATACCCATCATGAAATTTTGTGATTTCGGCGCGGCGGCCATATTGGATCTCTAAATTAACCCGAAATTCGTACTCAGCATACCAAAAAACCCCTTAAACGATACCCATCATGAAATTTTGTGATAGTGGCGCGGCGGCCATTTTGGATTGCAAAATTATCATAAATTTCGTACTCAGCATACCAAAAAACCCTTTAACGATACCCATCATGAAATTTTGTGATAACGGCGCGGCGGCCATATTGGATCTCTAAATTAACCCGAAATTCGTACTCAGCATACCAAAAAACCCCTTAAACGATACCCATCACGAAATTTTGTGATTTCGGCGCGGCGGCCATATTGGATCTCTAAATTAACCCGGTATTCGTACTCAGCATACCAAAAAACCCCTTAAACGATACCCATCATGAAATTTTGTGATAGTGGCGCGGCGGCCATTTTGGATTGCAAAATTATCATAAATTTCGTACTCAGCATACCAAAAAACCCTTTAACGATACCCATCATGAAATTTTGTGATAACGGCGCGGCGGCCATATTGGATCTCTAAATTAACCCGAAATTCGTACTCAGCATACCAAAAAACCCCTTAAACGATACCCATCACGAAATTTTGTGATTTCGGCGCGGCGGCCATATTGGATCTCTAAATTAACCCAAAATTCGTACTCAGCATACCGAAAAACCCCTTAAACGATACCCATTATGAAATTTTGTGATAGTGGCGCGGCGGCCATTTTGGATTGCAAAATTATCATAAATTTCGTACTCAGCATACCAAAAAACCCCTTTAACGATACCCATCATGAAATTTCGTGATTTTGGGGCGGCGGCCATATTGGATCTCTAAATTAACCCGAAATTCGTACTCAGCATACCAAAAAACCCCTTAAACGATACCCATCATGAAATTTTGTGATTTCGGCGCGGCGGCCATATTGGATCTCTAAATTAACCCGAAATTCGTACTCAGCATACCAAAAACCCCCTTAAACGATACCCATCATGAAATTTTGTGATTTCGGCGCGGCGGCCATATTGGATTGCAAAATTATCATGTAATCACCTACAGAGATAGATTATATTCTGAAATGATACAAGTTTTATCCCGGGAATAAGTTCCCATGAGACGCGGAAAAAAGAAACAAAATTTCACGCAGGCGAAGCTGCGGGCATCAGCTAGTCTATAATAAATGTTACATTACACGCGAATGCTCGTGTCGGTCAGGGAGGTAGCATCGTAATGTAATGCTCGAGTCGAATCTATAAATGTTACATTACACGCGAATGCTCGAGTCTGTCAGGGAGCTAGCATCGTAACGTAATGCTCGAGTCGAATCTATAAATGTTACATTACATGCCAACGCTCGTCGGTCAGGGAGGTAGCATCGTAACGTAACGCTCGAGTCGAATCTAATTTGTTACATTACAGGCAAATGCTCCCGGTGAGGGAGCACCTTAACACTGTACGAACTGTACCTACCCAAGTCTAGTGGTATGAACTCCATAAATGAACTAACGAAACGTAAAAGACTTTTTGAAATCCAACCAGTAGTTCCCGAGATCCTAGCGTTCAAACAAACGAACAAACCCTTCAGCTTAAGAACATTTGTACAGATTTTACCATTTATAACTGACATTTAGGTATTTTAAATGATTTCCTTAATTTAAAGTATGCCGAGTTTCTCGTTACTGAGTCCAAACAATTGTATAGGTCGATTTTCACTATTCTCAACTCACACTTGACCGTTTCCAAATTATTTTTTTTACGACTCTCTAATAATTTAGTTCCATTTCCATACCTAGGTAATTCTTTACTTATTTAATTTGGGGAATTCTGAATTGGAAACTGGCAACACCAACAAAAATGTCAAGATGGAGTCGAAGAAATTAGACATGCGTAAATAAATAGATTTCATAAAATTGTGATAAGTTTCGAGTTACTTACAGACATTCCTGGCTGTTTTTAAATATTTTCTGTAATTTCGACACACTTTTATTGCACAATTCGACATTTTAAACAATAAAATTTCGTCACGTGACACAAGCTTATCCCTTGACAACAGAATGTGCACTAAATGGCGGATCGGCACTTATCCGCCAACAGTTGGCGCTTAAAATTTTGAACGCTTTGCTGTCGTTCAGAGACTATCTACCTACTTAACACATCTCTGGTTGTTGACCTCAAACCAGAAGATAAAAAGAAATGAACCAAGTCATAAAAATAAAACGAAAAGTTGAATGACCGATTTGGTCGAAAATAATCGACTTACATAAATACAAAAGTATGTAATGAAGAGGTAAATAATAACCAAGTTTGAAGCAAACAGAGCCGCGGGCGTCTGCTAATCTTTAGACTATTATGACTTCAATAAAGCATGTTATGAGTTCCACATCTTAATTTGAAAATTAAATGCGGTGATCACGGACCTAAAGTAAAGTACGGACGTAGCTTCAATCTATTTTCCATTTGTTTTATCATAATTACATAGATGCTGTTATTTTTTTTTGCATCAATTTTTGCGTCAAACTCTCACGTGGCGCCGCAGTCTTGAACCTGCTTCTGTAGGGACAGCGAGTAGTCCATTTGATTTATAAGCCTTTAATGTAGAAATTATGAAAATATATAAACTATTGACGGCGGGTCAACAGTGCCAATTTGTCTAAACAAAACATAAGTTATGACAAAAATAGTTAACAGAGCACTGATTTAGTCCTCTGCACCTAATTTGTTTAAAATTAGTTTCATATTTTAGGAATTAGTTCCGACGTGTACCTAAAGACTTAGTACCTACTGTAAAAAGAAACAGAAGGAAATAAATAGATTCCATGGTCGACCCAACTTACAATAACGTTACCACAAAATAAAAATAAATGACGTATGCTTACTACGTCCACACTTTTTTGTAGATCTGTGGCTATGCTGTGTCGTAAACCACACTGCAAATAACTTCTTGAGCGAAAATATCTTATAAGTAACTTAATTAAGTACGCTGTCTTGTTCATAAGGAAATGACTGTCTTAAACAAATACGATGTCTTGAAGCGACTCCAACGAATAGGGGAGGTTCTATTTTTTATAATGAAGCGAAAGACCTGCCATTTAATAAGTAGGAGAGGTCCTATTTTTACCCGGCCTGCCTAAGAAATGAGGGTAATGTTTTATAGACTATGTATGTATGTATGTATGTCCAATTCTTTGTCACGTTCTACAGCCTGACCGGCTTGACGGATTTAAACATGCGAGGTGTCATTTAATTTCTCGTAATTTTGTGAGTGACACCAGGTATACCAATTTAAAAATAAACCAAAATGACAGACTTTGGCGCTAAAATGAAAACCTTAAAAATAAAATTCCTAAAGTATCAAAATGGCGGATTTTTACGCTATAATTATTTAACTGCGATTGATGCAAAAACTACTGAACCTATATCGATGCGGTTTTATTTGTTTAAAAGGTCTTAGTCAAACTTAAAATCTTACATTTGTTTGTTGCAATCGGTTCAGTAGAATCAGAAATATGACCAAAAATATAATAATTAAGGTTAAATTTCGGTGAAGTCCCTTCACTACACAAAAATTAATAACTCCACTTATAAGATAACTAAAAAGTTTTAAATAAACTTAATTATTATGAACACAAAAAACCCGACTGCAAAGTAAAAATACAACTGAAAAGCAAAAAACAAGCTCTACATTTCTTTTGTAATTTTCTTTAGCCACTTACTGTTTTACTTTGTCGGAAATTTATGTGCAGGCAGAAACAAGCAATGGAAACATTTAGCTATTTTGTAAACCACGACTCGCTTGACATAGCATGTTCCTGCTGGCAAATGTTGCCGACAAAGTAAAACAGTAAGTAACTAAAGAAAATATAAAAGAAATGTAAAGCTTGTTTTTTGCTTTTCAGTTTTATTTTAACTTTGCAGTCGGGTTTTTTGTTTTCTTAATAATTAAATTTATTCATAATATATTTATATTTGTGTGTAACTCAATAAATTATGCGGTAGGTATAATTTTTGGGGTTCCGTACCCAAAGGGTGAAAACAGGATCCAATTAATGAGACTTCGCTTTCAGTCTGTCTGTCCATCACGAGGCTATATCTTAGGAACCGTGATAGCTAGAAAGCTGAAATTTTCACAGATGATGTATTTCTGTTGCCGCTATGACAACAAATACTAAAATGAGAAAAAAGGGGATTAAGAGTTTGTTGTAAGGGAGCCCCCCTTACAACAAACTTACAATATATTTTGGCGTAACGTGATTTTGCACACAGCCTACGGCATTAAGGCTGTGTTCTCCTATAACACGGCACTATGCTTACTTTAGAATTATACTGTTGTATTTAGGCGTTACATCGACGTGAAATTTCTCTTTGTGATGCAGCGTTTGGCGTGACGTGTACGTAGTCAAAGCTATGGGATACCATGGCCTTATAGACCATAGTCAGTGTCAGCCTACACCGCCGACACAGGCGTTCCAAAAAAATTAAAAGTCTTATAATTTAATCTTTTACCTTTTAAAGGTTATCATAACGTTGTTGGTTCACTAAAGGTTCATAATTAATTTGTCAAGCCAGCCTACTGGATAATCTGTGACAAATTTGATTACCTACTGCCCTTTAACGAGGGTTGGAAAGATAAATGCTTTCAAAGTCAACTCATCACATTGTTCCTGTAAATGGAATTATTTTCGTATAAATGTCAAAGAGACTTATAATTTATCAGAAATAAAATAACTGTTTTGTGATCAAGGAATCAAACCTGAGAGACAATCACTCTACAATGACCAGTGACCGCTTTCCAAATGCTACAATTTGGAAAGAAATATGATGCCTACTTCCACAACGGTTTAGTTAGACTGTTCAATAAACTGCCTGCATCAATTTTTCCAAACTTCTACGGCTGCAGTATTTTGTAAGTTTGGTGTCGTGAATGTAGCACCTCTGATGTTGCAAACGTCCATTAGCTCCGGTAGTCATTGCATCAGGTGGCCTTACGCTTGTCTGCCACCTTATTGGCATTAAAAGACATAACTTTATATCGTAACAGTAAATACAAAGACATTCAGAGGAGTGTCTTTCGTATTTGATCCTCAATTTCCTTGCAAGAAAGTTCACATAAATAAGAGTTTCTGGCACGGAAAGTTCTTAGCGAACAATTGCTAGCATCAGGGCCGTCGTAACCGGCGGTTCAAAGGCGCGGCCGCACCCGGGCGCCGAGCCCGAGGGGGCGCAGGCCGAGCTCTAATCATTCGATATTTCCTTACCTAATTAAACTTTAACTCAAAAGTACAATATTAACGCCATTCCCCCGTTTCGTAAACTAACGTCAAATAAACACCTACATGCATAAAAATATAGGCATCACCTATATTAAATTTCCATTGTATTATTGTCACTTTTGCCTTTCGGCACGTGTCATACCGCTCACGATGTGCAAGGTAAGATAGCTCTTATTTCGAAATGCATAACAATTAAATTTATTTAACGCTAGCAGACGTCACGCGGTTTCACCCAAAATATAGCCTATGTTCACCGCAAAGAGTGTAGCTTCCCAACAGTGAAAGAATTTTCAAATCGGTCCAGTAGTTCCGGAACCTATTCGATGCAAACGAACAAACAAACAGTCAAATCTTTCCTCTTTAAAATATTAATATAGACGCACACGGCAATATCTCCATTCCAAAGACGTTTGATGCGCCCTTTGACATAGGCGCCTGGCGCCCGCACTTTAAGCGAAATGGCCTCTATTATTAGGTGTTTAGGGTGTAAATTGTAATTTTTGCCACCTAAATGGTGGAATTTCCAAAAATCCTTTCTTAGTAGATCCCTAGACCAAACAAGGAACCTATTTGCCAAATTTGGACTTTCTAGTCCCAGCGATTTGGGATGTGCGTTGATTATCAGTCAGTCTGGACATTCACGTTTATGCTACTGCTCCACCTGCGTCTTAACGCGTAAATTAACACCATAATAGCACTTCAACGTAGATGTGGCCAAGGTTTTAACGTGGTAAATTACAAACGGCATTAGTAATGGTATTAAACGTTAAGCGATAGCTGGGGCTTTCGGTTTTTTTCGACACATCAAAGGGTTTTAGCAGGTAGTTTTGCGCGCTAAGCGATGTTGGCTACATTAACGCCAGTTAACGCCATCTCATTTCGCGGGCATTCATCTAAAAAATTGGGGCTTACTCTATGATTGCTTTACACATCTTTAATATATAAAACAAAGACGGGTTTGTTACAACATTTATAACTCGAGATCTGCTGAACCAATATTCATGGTTATTGATTCGTTGGATTTGTCTCCGCCCCGAATAGCATAATAAATCTTAAAAACAATGAAAACTCGATATGTGTAATGAATACTTAATCATTTCAATAAATGCTGATTTGTTTATTTCATGTCAAACATTTGTTGTCCAATCCTGTCAAATACTGTAACAACTATTCATGTGTGCGTTCAGAAATTTATTTTTTGTAAAATGTCTCGAAAGTTCAGGTACTGTTATATATTTGTTTGTTTTAGACACTAATTTGTGTAAATTATTTATTAATTATTTAATTTTTTATTTCCGAATATATATATAAACTAGCTGACCCGCGCAACTTCGTTTGCAGGATGAATGAAGAACCGCTCTACCGATTTTGTACAAACTTCACATAAACCATCAACTAAATAGTCCAAACAAAGCCTAGACATTTGGTTTGGATAGGTGAGCTCGTTCTTGAGTTATAAAATTACAACAAAAAGTGGTATGGTTTTTTAAATAGATAGATTTGTTGTTATGCCGGCAACAAAAATACATCGTCAAATTCATAATGCATAAAATAATAATATGAGCCAAGTAAAGGAGATCATTCACGTTTCATACATTTTTGGGCCAATTCTCAAAGTGCCGGCCAGAAAAAGAAAATGTAATATTCGCATAGAACACGCAATTTCTAGCAAAAAATACTACTACAATAACCCTGTGCGTGCTATGGTTTTGTTGTTACATGCTTTTAAAATACGAGAAAAATAATATTTTGATGATGTATTTTAATACATTTCATCACTTGAATAGTTATTTGTTTTTACGTTATTCTATTGTAATAAGAAAGCATTGTCATTTTACTAATTATCTACGTACCTACGCGCAGACAAAACGTACCTAACGATTCACAACAAGTCCAAACTTGTTTCAAAAAACTTAGACAAAGGTGCTGCGCGCGCAGCTTCCCACGCTCAAGCGACAGGTACCTGGCAAATCACCCCGCCACCTCCCGACGCCCGATGGGTGCGAAGGGGCCCTACCACCAACCCCGGGGGCCAAGCCAGCCTCACCTGCGAGTGGTGCACCTGCTGATAAACGGACGAGGCCATGGCGCACAGAAAAGGAAAATTCGAAACTAAACCCTGTACCAACCCGTCTGGCCAGCGTGATACAGTAAGGCCAAATATCCTCCTATGATGCACACAACAAAACAACGGCCCCCAGTTCCCGGTACTCCCGCTGTTCCCGATCACGGCAGCGGTCGGAGTGACGGCGGGAGGGGGGGTGCTTAGAATCTCCGGGTTACGGGAGGCTGCCATACAAAACTGACCCTGGCTACGTTTAATGGAACTACTCTGCGCCAGGACGAGCGGCTCACCGAACTCGAGGCAGAACTAGGTCGTATTAACTGGCACATCCAGTATTGTGTGAGGTCCGAAGAAAGGGGGAGGACACACTAACCCTTGCATCAGGCGACCTGTTTTACTTTCGAGAAGGTGATGGAAGACATTCTTCCAAGGGCGGGATCGGCTTTATGGTGAATAAGGACCACGTTAGCAGCGTTGTGGAGATCAGCAGTGTTTCGCCTCGGGTAGCTTACTTAATACTGAGACTCACCAACAGGTACATCCTGAAGGTGATAGAAGTGTACGCCTCGACCTCGAAAAGCACTGTCGAGGCAGTTGAGACCGTGTACGAGGACATAGCAAAAGCACTATATGGTACTGCCAAGACTCACTACAGCGTTGTGATGGGGGACTTCAATGCCAAAGTGGGAGTACAAGAACGCGGCGAAACGAAGATCGGCCCCTTTGGTGTGGGGCGCAGAAATGACCGGGGCCATATGCTTGTCAGTTTTCTTGAGTCTCAGGGGCTCTTCTTGATGAACTCTTTCCTTAAGACGAAGCCCCACAGAAAATGAACTTGGCGATGCCCCGACAAGGTCACAAGGAACGAGATAGACTTCATCATGATGGACAAGAAGTGTATATTTGGAGATGTCTCTATGGTTAACAGGTTTAATACCGGTGGTGATCACCGACTTGTACGAGCATCTCTGAATTTGGACTTCCGAGCTGAAAGGGCCCGTATGATGAAGCCTACTCTCCGACCTACCGCGCTCCAGTTAGCCTCAGGCGCTGAGAGGTTCCAGTTAGAACTTCAAAATCGTTTCGATTTGCTGGAAACCACTGGCAATATTCACGATAAGGCCGACAATGTAATCAGGACGCTACAGCAAGTGTCTCGAAGGTTTTTGTCCGGAAAAAGCAATAACAGGTACTCTAAACTCTCGCACGAGACTCTCGAACTTATGAGAATAAGACGGGAAACGCCACCTACGCACTCGTCTCCATCAGACCAGCGGGGTCTAAATCTCAGAATCCGAAAGATGATACGACGCGACCTTAGACGCTATAACATCAGCATCGTCGAAGCAGCGATCGAGCAGAACAGGGGTACCAAAGTGTTTGCCCAACAGTTTAAAAGACCCCGTCTGACGAAACTGAAGATAGCGGATGGCAGAACTGTGACCTCAAGGTTTGAGATTCTCCAGGAAATTAAGAGCTTTTACAGAGACCTGTATGCATCAAGGACAAAAAGGCCGATGGATCCTACTGATTGTGACCACCGAGTCCCACTATACCGAGGATATTCCGGACATCGACCAGGGCAAGGTGAGGGCGGCTCTCGGGCAACTTAAAAACAACAAGTCCCCTGGGGAGGACAACTGAACTACTGAAGGCAGGGGGGGGGGGACTCCGGTTCTCAACGAGCTGATGAGTTTGTTTAATTCCGTCCTCCAACAGGGACAAACACCTGAAGCGTGGAGCGGGAGTGCGGTGGCTCTGTTCTTCAAGAAAGGTGATAAGACCTTGCTGAGGAATTACAGATCCATCTCACTCCTGAGCCATGTTTACAAGTTGTTCTCGAGAGTAGCCACAAACCGCCTCGCCGGAAGGAGGAGCAAGCCGGATTTCGAAAAGGCTTCAGCACCGTGGACCACATCCATACTGTACGGCAGATTGTACAAAAACAAACGAGTACAATCAGCCGCTGTGTATGGCTTTTGTGGACTACGAGAAGGCCTTAGACTCTGTCGAAATAAAATACTCTTTATCTTTATTTTACATGCTCCTTTATGTAGGAACGAGAAATCAAAATTGGGCATAAAATATGCCTCTGCCTTACCCTTCGGAGAAACAGGTATAATTATATGTATGTGTGCTAATATGTGTGCTGAAAGACATAATTAATAAAATAAATCACTATTCAACTGCTCATATCAAATAAAATGACTCCATCAAAATAACATTTTTCACGAATTTTAAAAGCATGTAACAAAAAAACCATAGCGCGCACAGGGTTAATGTAGTAGTATTTTTTGCTAAAAATTGTGTGTTCTATGCGAATATTACATTTTCTTTTTCTGGCCGGCACTTTCAGTTTTTGGTCCAAAATGAATGATGTCCTTTATTTATTAAATACATTTCTTAATTCAATGGCTAAACTACTACTTGACACAACTTCTCTTCTAAGCAATTGACATCGTAACTTAGTTGCTTCTTCAGGTAGTCCCAGCCTACGACGTTTAAACAAACCGAACTACTGTAGGCTTTGTCCTCCTAATACAGATGGTCCAACCAAGACCTGGTAACGTAATAACAATGTAAATTTCATCAGCTGAGCGTTCATGTTCATTGTAATGGCTCTTTTCAGTCCTGTCGAATGTAGTCTTCGTAGAGGCCATTCCCGTATTTTACAAAGACTTAGTGAGTCTGTTTCCTGACAGAATGCAAAGGCACTATATGTAGAATAAAGTTCATGCCTTCCATGATCAGTCTGCTGTCAATATTTGTCGTAAGGATTGAGCGTAGATGGTAACATGCGGTGTTATTTTATTGAGCAGTGGATACTACCTGAAGCGTGGTCTTTCATTTTTTCTGGCAAGCCATCTTAGCTTTTCTTCTCACAAATGTATTTTGGTCACACAAAACTTCCGTATAGCATATTTGGTTAATATTATACCAAAATAGCGCTTTTTATTTAACTTTATGGCGTTGGTTGTAGTAAAATCATCTCTTTGAAGTCTGAAGTAAAACCATATCCCTAACATAAATGACAACGCTTTCACAAATTATGTGTCAAAATAAAAAAAAAATTAAGTATAAAATAAGAGTATTTGAGGAGTATTGATATCAACTACGGAGAAAATCGACCCCAAAATAATTTACATTCCCTTTTTAGCTCGTTATAGCATAAATTTCAATAAAATACGAAACACGTCTTCAATAAATTATGTTAATAATGCTATATGTCAAATTTTAAGTAGATCGGACCAAGGAATCACGCTATCCCATACCAACTTTATCCTCCTTTTTTATACCTTTGGAGGTGGAATTTGCAAAAACGTTAAAATTACTTTTTTCAAATTGTAACAAACAACGCTCATGCGTAGTTTCATCATCGTATCATTAACCGTCTAAGCAATAATTGATAATAACTTTGGGTCTAGGGATCGAACTGCAAAATTAAGTTTGCTTTGAATTCTATATACTTTTCCGGAATAAAAAGTACCCAGTAGTCTTTAATAGCCTGGGCACCACCCCAGGCTATTAAAGAATAATTATACTAAGTTTCATCGTAATCGAACCGGTAGTTTTTGCGTGATGCCTGAACAAACAGACAGACAGACAGACAAAAAAAAATTTTTTAATCACATTTTTGGGTTCGGTGTCGGTCTAGTAACACCCCCTGCTATTTACTTTTTTGATATTTTGAATGGACAGAATTTTCACTTCTACAGATTTATTATAAGTATAGATAGATGTAATGTAATGTAGCAGGTATAGCAAAACATGACAACACCTATTTATATTTATGATAAATAGTTTATTTTACATAGGTATAGAATTATAGGCATAGAATAAGAATAGATAGGTAAAGATATCGATAGAAGATACCTACCAGTGTAATCTATTCAAAGGAACCCTTTTTTTTAATATTGTGAGGGAAAATCCTCGTAGGCTGCTATGCCGGACTCTTACCGACTAAAAAACCTCACGTAACGCCTAACAGCCTATGGTTGAGAGCCCCGGGTAAGCCCTCAGGAAGGATGTCCCGTGACTCCCAACAGACCTACGGCCACCAATGCGGCCTCGCCCAGGGGGGTGGTTCGGGTGCAATCCTGCGTCTATGGGGGGTTTCGGGTGTGACCCCGCTTCTAAGGGGGGGCGTGCGTGAGTTGCTCACGTCACGCTGCCGTCATGGGCCTGCTTCTGTAAGGATGGTGAGCGGCCCTCTCACCGTCCTCAGACCCCCGGTCATGGAGGCCGATAGTCCTCGGCGAAGACACGTCGGCGGCGCCCAGGGCGCCGACTGCGGAACTCGGGTGGGAGAGTTCTCTCCCGCACCTGGCCCGCTGCCTTCAAAGGAACCCTTGAATTCTAGGTTTGGCAAAAGTTGAGATGTCTCTCATTTCTGAACCACAAAACCCTCAATATTGAAACTTGTGTGAAGCAATGCTTAAAATATTACCTTTCTAACACCAAAAAAATATTTGAAATCGGACCACGCGGTGAGAAATTACAGCTGAAAAACCATTTCATCTTTCATTCCCTCCCCTGAAGGAACCACGCAAAATATCGGGATCAAAAGTATCCTAAAACCTTCCTCGGATCATAAGCTCAGATTGTGCCAAGTATCATGCAAATCGATTCAGTAGTTTCGGCGTGATACTTAGTCGGGATACAGACAGACAGACAGACAGACAGACAGACAGACAGACAGACATGAAAAATTTAAATTACATTTTCGGCTTCAGAATCGATTAGAGAACACCCTCCAATTAAAATTTTCAAAATATCTTCCATGTACAGACTCTCGACCCTCTACAGTTTTATTATATGTATAGATGTATAGAAGAAAGTCGTATTAGTTACACTATTTATAACTCAAGAACGGCTGTACCGATTTGGCTGAAAATTGGTGGGGAGGTAGCTTAGAACCAGGAGACGGACATAGGATGCTTTTTATTCCGTTACAGCGCGTTTTTTTATGCGCTTTTTTTGGTCACTCAGAGTAAATGCGACGGGAACGGATGATTTACTCTCTCATATGTGTCGCAAATGAAGTTGCGCGGGTCAGCTAGTTATGTATAAATAATATAAAATTTACAACCAAAGCATTTTTGACACCTATTTTTTAGATTAAAAATCGATTTCTGGCTATTATTTTCCGTTTGCATAGGTAGACAAAAAGCGCCTTCATTTGCGAGGTTTCATCTTTGTCTAAACTAGTTTTCTAAACTAGTCGTTTTCCATAAATTCATTTGCACTAATATTGTTTGCCATAATCATCCCCGATCATTATATTGTGTAATAATTTTTGCCTTAACAACTCAACAGTGATAATTTTTATTTGCCATAAAATGACCTTCTATAACCACATATATCATAATAATTAGTTTCCATAAGTAACACATCTCATAATCGACTCTTGACATAATCAAAATTTGATATAATTATGAAAATAATACATAATATTGTTAGGTCGAAATTAATTATTCTTAACACCCCGACTCAGTGCAATCCGACTCGGATAGGTTAGGTTAGAAAACTAAGGCGGATGCGAAGCGAAGCGGAGCTCCCGCCTTAGACTTCGTGGTTTTTTTTTAAATCACCCAGAAGTAGGAGCCCCGCAGAGCGGGGCTCCGTCGAGCTTGGTTAGTAGACGCCATTATGAGGTTTAGTTTTAGGTTTAATTGTGAATAAAAAGTTATGGAAAATGGCATTATTGAAAACGAAAATTATGGCAAATACATTTATGGATTTAAATTATTATAACACTTGATCGATTATGACAAATGGAATTAGTGAAAGTCATTTTATGTCATTTCATGATTATGGCAACTGATGCGTTATTTCTAATGAAATTATGGCAAACATTAGTAAACCCGTTGTGACCTTAATGTAGCCAAAGCGCATTCTTAATGCCTAAATTATCGAGTAGTTGGACATCAACATTAATGTTTACGCAGGTGGAGCAGTAGCATTATATATAAAGATTACAGATCTTAGAGAAAAATAAGTGAAACATCAACAATTTTATTGCGGTTTTTGGTTGACCGGGGGGGGGGGGGGGGCAGTCTGAGCTTCGCACCCTGGCGCTATATAGCCTTAAGGCGGCCCTGGCTAGCATGTTCGATAACTTTTCTAAATGTTATTTTCCGCAACACATCTGATGTATACGTATTGGGTGTAACAAAACTACCTGTTCAAATTTCGTCACGTGACGTGGCATCAGTCATGAAACATTACAAAAATGAAGAAAAAAAAATCACATGAATACTTTAACCGTAAATCCGTTTGAAAGGTCCCATAAATTTTCATTATCACCCTTTCTATCGCTACTGAGCGACAGTAGAAAGCGACAACGACAGCCAGACGGGTGCTCCGTGTTTGTTTTGCCACGGCGAACATGTCACCTCGAATTGCCGCGGTAAAAAATGGATTCTTAATGTGCGAATTTTTTTTTTTTTTTAAATAAAAAATTAACCCCCCTTTTTTATTAAATATTTGTATTTGATTTCCGATGCCAAGTCATCTCATGAAATTTGGAGAGGTAATTTTGTTACACCCAGTATATTTTTTTACGAAGATACACCCTTAAGGGATCTTATTTTCATACTTCTTGACTTCTGAAACCGGTTTGGAGTAGAATTTCTTTATTCACTCGAAACATGGTTGCATCGGCCGTTGTTATACCTAATGCTAAAACCTGGTGGCAATCGATCGTCAATCAAATTGCAGTCCGTTCCTGGAAGAAGGCCATTCGAAATTTCCCCTAATCGCTAGATTTCGTCACACCTTCCCAACAGGTAGGTGGCATCATTTAGGTGAGCTAAATATCTATAAAAAAAAAAGAAGTATGTGCTAAGCGTCACTCGCTAAGGCTGCCCCTCAGATGGATCTATTTACGAGCGTTGCCGTGCTTCGTAAGGCACGTTAAACCGTTGGTACTAGTTACCAGTATATGGCTGTCATTAAGCCAAATTGAAAACCTCATAGGCGGCTTGAAAAATTGTAGGTAACAGTTGGTTAGTCACAACCTGCACCTCTCCATTTCAACACGGCAAAAGTCTCGCCATCTATTACGTGACTGGGACAAAAACAAATGGTGAAATGCATGCGTATTAGTATACCTCTGCCTACTCTTTCGGGGACAAAGGAGTGTGCGTCTAATAGAATCGTATTAGAACAATATTTAGACTAAGTCCCAAATAATCAAGTTAAGTACATAAAGTGATGAAAATCTTTGAATAAATTTACTGAAATTGATAGAATCTTCAACAGATATAAAAGGATTTCGTGAAAGGATCAAGTTCTGAGGATATTGAAACCAAATTCTATATCTTGGTTTTAAGTTAATTATTCAAGCCTTAATAATATCTGGAAAGTTTAAAATTTTAACGAAGGAGATTGGATCAAGCCTTTCATTTTATCAACTGAATATTGATGCCCTTGCAAAACTTTTTACAAAGTTTTTTGTACTTTATTTACTTAGAAACCTGTTATTCCTCAAATAAAATTTAAAAAATATGTTAAAAAAATTCCTTAGGTCTCAGAGTTATGACCTTAGACATATTAATATACATAAAGACAACTTAACTTAAATTCAATTTGCCTCAATCGTGACCGCATTTAGAACGCTCCTATTTCATTTCAGATGACACCTGTCTTGTCAAATTAATCTTGGTAAGTGAATCCTTCACTTAGAAACGGGAGCTTCGCAGCTTTCTTATTAAATCTACTAGACGGTGTTCTAGGTTTCGCCCGCGTCAAATTAATTCCCGTTTTCGCTTCCCATGCGAACATTTTCCTGAGATAAAGAACAGCCTATGTGTTACTCCAGACTACAATCTATCCCTGTACCAAATTTAAGCCGGATCCGTTAAGTCGTTTAAGCGTGATTGAGGAACAAACATCGAAACATCTACACAAACTTTCACATTTATAATATTAGTAGGGTTGCCAGAGCGGAGTAAGACGTCTTCGTGATATGTGAACTGTGATCGACAGGAATGTGAATAAGTAGGTCAACTATGTTTTGGGCGGAGAGTTTGACAAATCATTGCTTTTTGAAGAGTTTTAGATTTACTGATCTTGGATTTTTTTTTTGTATCTGAGATTTAGGAAATCATTACATTTTATTAGTTGTGACAAGGTATAAAGCAGATTTAAAATGTAATAATTGAAAATAAACAGTGACGGCATTTTTAAGGTTTCGTAGCCAAATGGCAAAAAACTGAACCCTTATAGATGGTCATGTCTATCTGTCTGTCTGTTGGTCCGTACGTCACAGTCATTTTTCTCCGAAACTATAAGGCCTATGCTGTTGAAACTTTGTAAATAGATGTATTCTGTGAACCACATTGAGAATTTCACCCAAAAATAGAAAAAAAGTAATACATTTTAGGGGTCTCCACCATCACCCCCTCTGTACATTTATAAAAATTGTAATGTCTTTCTCTTCTGT
Source organism: Miltochrista miniata (assembly GCA_933228765.1). Taxonomy (NCBI): domain Eukaryota; kingdom Metazoa; phylum Arthropoda; class Insecta; order Lepidoptera; family Erebidae; genus Miltochrista; species Miltochrista miniata. The sequence continues at coordinate 30,897,140 of OW121758.1, read as the reverse complement.
ATGTTTTTAATTGGTGTACAATAAAGTTTATTCTATTCTATTCTATTCTATTCTATCACCCATACTTAAAACTGAAACTCATATTTTTTGGAGGCGTAGATCCAGTAGGACTACGATAGGCTGGTTTGATTAATAATGAGGTAGGAATATTCTTTCTTAGATAGCGATAAGATATTATAGCCGTGCGTCAATATAATTTCATTTTCAGTACAAATCTGTAAGGGTATTTTTTACAACAGCTCCGTATGGCGACGGGGCCCCGTGTGGGAAAAGAACACTTTCGAAAAAAGATCAATTGCGTAGAGAAGGAAAGCTCGAAATGAAACCCGGTTATCAGAAAAATTACAATCGTTAAGCCAAGTTGAACTCCTTATGGGCGGCTTGAGAAATTTCAACTGCGGGTTGTCACGACCTGCGTCTGTCCATTTCTACACGGTAATAGGCTCACCACCTACGTGGGATATAAAACTGTAAGGTGAACTGTAGGCGTATATTATACTTCGGCCTACCTCTTCGGGGATAAAGGCTAGTAGCTAACAAAAATACAACTTATTTAAAAATTTTGACGGCTAAAGACTCATTAAAGATATTACACCTATTTATTTTGTACTTAAGTACATAGTGAGTATTCCAAAATATGGTAATCCTTTCATTATGCAAATCGTCTTGATCTCGAAGAAGCCTTTGTATCAAAAGAGCCAAAGTTCTTAGTCAAAGGACCTTTTTGGAGATTGATGCTAAACCACAGTAAACATAATCTAACTAATATTATAAATGCGAAAGTTTATCAGTGTGGATGTTTGTTACTCTTTCACGCTCACACTGAACGGATCGGGCTGAAATTCGGGACAGAGATACATTATAGTCTGGAATAACACATAGGCTACTTTTTATCTCGGTAATAAGTGCCCACGGGAAGCGGGAACAAATTTTACGCGAGCGAAGCCGCAGGCTTTTTCAGCTAGTCTTCTATAAATAAGTGTAGGTTAATCTTAACTAACTAATCCATAAAGGTACAGCTCTAATCAATTCGTCCCGTTTTCACCATTCGGATACAAAACCATAAAAACCGACAAGTGCGAAACGGACTCACGCACAGAAGGTTTCGTACAAAAAAAGCGGCAAAGAATCACGTTTGGTGCATGGGAACTCCTTAATCCCTCCCCCTTTTTTATACAACTATTTGTTGTCACAGCGGAAAAAAAATACATATCTATGTGAAAATATCAGCTCTCTAGCTATCACGGTTCCTGAGATAGAGCCTCATGACAGACAGACAGACAGACTTACAGACAGCGAGGTCTCTTGAATAGGGGCCCGAGTTCACCCTTTGAGTAAGTACGGAACCCTTAAAATTATTCATTACTATTATTTATACTTATCTTTACTATCGCAGTAACCGATTACAGAACGCTGAGCAAGCTGAGCCACTTATCGATATACGGAAGACCTAACAAAATACATATTTTTAATTCTTGACAACATAAACAGTATTTTCTTTAAGTTTATAAGATCTAAGTACACTTCATGAAGTGCTTACGATAGGTCCCTACATTTTCACAAAGCACTTTTTACTTACAGCAAGCTTTAAAAAGATCCTTAGTACTCGAGTATTATTCCTCGTCAAAGCAAATGTTCTATAAAGGTGCTCATCTTCTACAAGCTTTACAATAAAGCGCTCAGTTCCTTTGTCGGTCTCTGTGAGACTTCGTTCACGATATTGTAAACACTGTTTTAATTAATTTTATAATACCTAACTAAACAAAATTCATTATCATCTTTATCAGAATATTAATAAAGGCGTGAGAAAATTAACTCTTCTAACTTCGCTCGCGCGGAAGAGATCGCTGTAAGCGATAAGAGTGCCGATTGTACCTAGAGTTAATCTTAATTCTAAGTTCTTGTAATCATTGATATGGTGTACAATAAAGTGTATTCTATTCTATTCTATTCGTTATCAGTAAGAAATACAAAGATAAAATAAAATCATATGAACACTTTAACCACAAATCAGTTTCAAAGATTCTGCTTTCTTCACGTCACAGGGTATCAGTTAAAAAAATACAAACAAAAATCGTATGTATGAAAACGTTGTTTCTACCATATTATAGACTAGAGGACGTAACGCGGTTTCACCCGCGTTCCCATGAGAATACGGGAATAAAATATAGCCTATGTTCACCGCGAAGAGTGTAGCTTCCCAACAGTGAAAGAATTTTTCAAATCGGTCCAGTAGTGCAAACAAACAAACAATCAAATCTTTCCTCTTTATTATATACTAGCTGGTGCCCGCGGCTTCGCTCGCGTCATCGTCGGCTCATCACATCATTTTGACCGGTTGCCCGGGCCGACATTATTATCATTGACTAAATTTTAATAGTCTAAGACGGCATCAATACCATTTTAAACTAAACTAACTACTTACTTATCCATTTCAGTCACAACACTATTTTTTATTAGATATGCCACCCACTGATCTGTATTAATACCACACAAATGTCATTTAGTTTAAAATTAGAAATTAGAATTAAAAGTAAATCAGACCAAAAAGAATTTAATACCTAATATCGTGAAACTGCCCAATAAAATCCTTACATAAATACTACGGCGGAAATATACGGTGGAAATATCTGCAAACCTGGCTTCCCCTCGCGCTTTCCCGCACGTCGTACACATACATACATAAATAGTCACGTCTTTATCCCCGAAAGGGTAGGCAGAGGTATAGTATACGCCCACATTTCACCTTTCAGTTTTATCTCTCACGTAATAGTCGGTGAGCCTATTGCCGTGTTAAAATGGACAGGCACAGGTCGCCGCTACCCGACAGTTGGGATATTTCAAGCCGCCCATAAGGTCTTCAACTTGGCTTAACGATTGTCATTTTACTGAAAACCGGGTTTTATTTCAGGTTTTCCTTCTCTGCGCAATGGATATTTTTGCGAAATGTTCCCTTAGTCGCCTCTTACGACACTCTCGGGATGTATTTGTACTCCTCGCAGCACGGAACCCCGTCGCCACACGGAGCTAAATACGTCATTGACTTATAAGATAGACATATTTCAGAACGCGAACGGCTAGTGAATCTAATAAATCGGTAAAGTGCGAGTGGTTCCGTAGGTACTAAAAACAGCAAAAAAAAAGTTACGATTGTTGTATGGTAGCCCCCCTTGATCCCCCTTCTTTTCTGATTTTAATATTTGCTGTTACAGCGGCAACAGAAATACATCATCTGTGAAAATATCTACTCTCTAGCTATCACGGTTCCTAAGATAAGTACCGTGCGTGGACAGCCTGAGATAGGTACGTACTGATGGACAGCGAAGTCTCATGAATATTGCGCCGTAAAATAATGTTTCCCTATAGTATATATATCTAAACTAATATTGTATCAAAATGCGGGACAGCACCCGAACCACCCATAGACGAGGCCGTAGTGGTAGCCGTGGTCTGTTGGGAGTCCTGGGGTCGTCCTTCCGAGTGCTTACCCGGAGTCCCAATCGTAGGAATTAGTTAGAAAATGTGTGGTTTTTAGTCAGTAGGAGTTCGGCATAGCATCCCTGTAGGATTTTCCCCTTCTTCCACGTAGTCAAACTATTTTGTCAAACTGGTTTGACCACGAGGAATTACGTTTCCTCGTGGTCAAACTAGTTCATCGACCCACCCTGTATCAATCTTAAGTTAAAAATGTGTACATTTATGCAAGTAAGTGTTACCAATAATACCATTAGATTTAACTTAAATCCTGTAGTGTAGCCGATTACATACGTACGTTTTACGAATGAGGCAACTCGTCCGAGGATCAGTCTTGGCTCGGACGATTAGCCCCATAACCCAACAATAGACTTGCGCAAAACAGTACCCGATGATGTCCTGACATATGGCATAGCTTTCCGAACCGTGCCATATGGCATTCGAACAGTACCCGGACCAGTACCCGATCTTTCGTACAAGTACAGTGTTCTGATTGTTCTGACAGGTGTCGGACCTTCATAAACCGTATTAAGAAAAATAGACCTTATTCACAAGGTAATAAAGTTCTCTTGAACCCTGACCAGTACCCGGTCTTTCGTACGAGTACATACAGTGTCGTGATTGTTCTGACAGGTGCCGGACCCTCATAAATCGTATCAAGAAAAATACACCTTATTTTAATGTACATAAAGTTCTTTTGAATTTGCATGCCATTATGCGCCATCTAGGGCAACCCAGGCAAAACAGATACGATGGGGTGGACGTATCTGAATTATCCCAGTTGCAGCAGATGTCGCTGTTATAAAATGTATGTGTACAAGTGTAGATAGGTACAAGACCTTGAATTATATATAGAATAAGGTCTAATTTTCTTGATAAAGTCCCTTTGAGTTGCTTATGTTGGTACGATCGAATAGAACAGAGAACCACAGATAATTTATAATATTTTTTATAAAAGAACTAACTCATTTGTTTCGTGAAAGTAAGAAATGCGGTCAACGTGCTCTAGATGGCGTTGGTACTGCTATTATACTAATATTATCTTTATTCAGACAAAATAAAGCCTAAACTAAGTTTATGAAAACGGAACGGAAAGGTCCTGCTGAGTGTTCTGACAGGTCCCGGTTCTTTTTTTTATTATTAATTTAAACACGCTTTGGTTACTTAGACCGAATGCCAAGTCTTGTTTCTTTTTTCATCTTCATTTCACATTTCCTCTAAGTCCCAGTCAAAGTCAAGTATAGTCTTCGGAATCCACCGTTGATACACACAAAACATTTGAAAATACTCTAATTTAGAAAAAAATATACGACGGAGAGATAACCGCCCTTGCCTGCTTCGCGCCAAAAAGTCCTGATGCCGTATAAAACAGCAACAAGAAACTTAGACCATAATATATCTGCAGTTCTTATGAATGCCATAATGTACTAATTTCCGCTTTGCAATAAATAAAGGGGGGGGGGGGGCGAGGGTCACTCATGTTTGTAAGTGTTTGCCCCTTATAGTTGGGGCTTTCTTAAAGGGGGATGAAAATTTTGTTGTATTTGATCAGGATATCACGCACGGTTTTCGAGATACAAGATTTAGAAAAAAAAATCTACCTTGTAATCATTCTCTTCTATGAAACTGCTAGCTGATGAGGATGACTGCAACACCGCCAGCATGGACCCTTTTTGACGATTAATATCAAACCAACAAATAAACCTATACTACAGGCAACATTATGCCACCTTAGTGGTATAAAAAATCGTTATTCGTATTGTATATTTGGCGGATGGGGGGTTTCAAAGGGGGGTCAAAAATGCCATTATTTTTACGATAGCACGCACCGTTTTCGAGATAATTAAAAAATAAAATTATTCACTTTTTCTTCATTTATCCTAATAATAAATATTATTCGTTTAATATATTATTATCTGGCAGGTACTACACGTGGCTCGACTAATGGGCTCTTATGGTCAATATGCACTTGACAAGTCGATTAAAATATTAATGAAAGTAGCTTCAGTGTGCATGATTTCTTTGCACATGTGTATGCATCGACGTGTATGTACACTTGATATTGACTCAAGTCGCTTGACCATCTCCTGAGCCCATTAAGCAGGCAGGCGTGCCTCAAGTATTCATATAACATTCATCAGTATTCGTTACTACTCGTACACGTTAAGTTGAGATACACTACGTAGCAAAATGTTCCCAAGCGTGCATCATTCCGGTCACCCGGTCGCTCGGACCACAGATAGTATAATATATTCTATCTCGGACTCGGACGCGGCCGAGTATTTGTAATCTATCTCGGACTCGGACGCGGGCCGGCCGAACGCGGCCGAACGTCGACTGTACGCGCCCGAGCGGTATATCGCGTCCGATAAAGGTCCTGGGTCCTGCTAAATTCTGTCGCGTACTGGGTACTGAACCAGTACGCGGTTATGCCATATAACACGTCCGGCAGTACGAACAGTACCTACCCAAGTCTACCCAACAAATGAACGTCGAAAAACAAAAGACAATCGTAAAGTGATCTGACAACGATTGTGATTTTAAAAAATGGGTGCATGCAATTTTCGACCTTATCGACAAAACTTTAGAAACACTTTTATTGGGTAATATAGATGACACTGATCATGAATATGTAAAAAAAATAGGAAACTGAGCAATGTCGATAAGGTCGAAAATTGCATGCACCCATTTTTTACAATCGCAATCGTTGTCAGATCACTTTACGATTGTCTTTTGTTTTTCGACGTTCACTTGTTTTGTAGACTTTCATTTGTTTTGTAGACGTTCATTTGTTTTGTAGACGTTCATTTGTTATGTAGATGTTCATTTATTTGTAGACGTTCATTCAAAAATAATCCCTATCGCACTTTATTTAAAAAATAACCAACATCTATTTCATTATGGATCAACTCCATTTGGCATTTTGTTATGAAATCATCTCTATACACATGTTCACTCCGACGAGGAGATGGTTCTTCACAGAAACTTATTTCTTTTTGTAATAATGTTGTGAGCAAACGTGCAACTGTTATTGGATGATGCCTTTTCATCGCTTTATTTAGTTGGGCATTCCAACTCTCCACAACATTATTTGTGCGATGTCTTTGTCCGTATACGCACCATTGCTTTATGAAGAATTCATTTTTTAGCCACGTATTCTCGAAATATTTAAAATATTTTTGAATTTTGTCTGTGTTAGGAGTATCAGATTTAATGTAACACCACCCTTCCGCAATTCTGTCATCGGGGAGTAAAGCGAGTGCTGAACATAGTCCAACAGCTCTGTTTCCATCTTTGCTCTTGATTTTTAGTTTTTTTGCCCGCCTCCATTGGGAATTAGTGAAATGGTAAAAACAGTTTATGATTTGAATGTCGGGAAAAATGCTTGAAATGGCCGTGCTCGCAGCAGTTTCAAAATCAAGATGAATTTTTTTAGGAGTCCAATTGGGTATTCTTGACTGTAACATAGAGAACAAGATAGTATACGATTCTTCAGTTTTATCCGTCATTAAAGTGTAAATAACGGGGAGCACGTGCGTTGTTGTTATCGAAGTAGATAGATCACCATGCATTGTATATAACTGAGAAAAAGGATTTGGGCAGCTGAAGAATGTACCATCCCCGAAAAACTCTTTTAACTGAACCATTCTTTCCCGATTAGTTTCAGAGCAAAAAACCATAATCCGCCGTGTTTCGTCAATATAATCCGCCAAGAGAAATGATTTGAAACTATCAGGAACTGTTACCTCTTTGAAGTGTCGGAAGCACGTCTTTTTTTTCCTGTTATACAAATCGGACTTGAGGCTGCCGAAAGATGGCAACGTAACTCGATCTTCAACCGACTTCTTTTTTTCTTTGTATACATCCGGAATAGGGACGTCACTGTTACTAACTACCTCATGTCTTAGTTCATCAATGACTACATCCATCTCATTTTTTTTAAAATCGGCATTGCATGTGTGGCTATTGCATTTAACTATGACTTCATCCTAAGTAACAAAATAGAATATATTGAATTAATGAAGCGGAATATAGAATAATTGGAGCTGAAGAGAGAAGAGAAGATTCTCCATATATAATACTGGAGGTAATAATTTGGTATGGTACCTTCAGAGTAACCGATCCCCGACACTTTTCCTTTCTTCGCTGGCTGCAAGCCCAGAAAACGTTCTCATTTTTATATGTACGCCATTTATAGTATTGCCGGCCTTCCAGTAGAAGAACTGTTCCACCTTTACGTTTCACATATTTTAAATTCATCTTAACTACTACTAATAATAATAATATTACTAATAATACTACTAATAATAGTTAGGTACTAATATGATAAGGAAAACAATTTCACAAACGTCGCGTCGCTGTACCTGACATTAGACATCAACTTATTACTTATATTTTTATCTATGACTGTATAATGAATACATAAACTGCATGCACGTTTTGAAAAGAGGCCGCAATGTGAATGAAGTTTGACCACGAGGAAACATAATTCCTCGTAGTCAAATCAATTGGATAAAATAGTTTGACTACGACTGTACACACCAATTAAACATTAACACAGGGTGAATAATTCGATTAGTTTGACCACGAGGAATCATAATTCCTCGTGGTCAAACCAGTTTGACAAAATAGTTTGACTACGTGGAAGAAGGGGGATTTTCTTCATGTTAAAAAAACTAATATTATAAAGAGAATAGATTTATAGATTTGATTGTATGCAGGCTTCGCCACTACTGAACTCATTTGTAAACTATTTTACTGCTGGGAAGTTACACTATCCCCGGGTCACATAGGCTATATTCCCTTACTATATACCACGGGAACGGGAACTACGTGGTGGGATGAGAACTATGCGAGCGTGTCTTCACGGCTTATGAGATAGGTACTGCCTGGTGATAGAGAGACGGGCAGCGGAGTCTCAGTAATAGGGTTCCGTTTTTACCCCTTTGGATGCGGAACCCTGAATGTTTTTCGTCCAAATCAAGCAAAATTTTACCTATGCAAGGTTAAAACTTTGATTGGAGACATGTTGACTGAGGTTGACACTGAGGAAACTTTGGTTGGAGAATCATGTTGACAGTCTTTAGTCGAAGGATGAATACCCTGATAATAGTTGGTTTTATTTGAATGAACCGTACACACTTAGAGCGAGTTCGTTAATTATTCCTGAACAGCCTGTGTCTAAGTTTACCGGTTCAACTTTTTATACTAAACTTTAATTAATCAACGTGAAGACATTTACAATAACACAAAATCAATCTCTGTTGGACATCAAATAGGAATGACAATGTCAATCGGATTTAACGTTCAAAAATGTGTCACTATTAAAAGTAATTTAAATCAAAAATAATGAGTAAGTTTTTTAAGGAGTATTGATAACAATTCTGGAAAAAAAATTCCCCAAATTACATACAATTACATACCTTACATTCCCTTTTTAGCTCGTTATTGTATAATTTTTTATAAAATACGAAACACATCTTTAATCAATAATGATTTTAATGCTATAAGCCGAATTTGAAGTAGATCAGACCAAGGAATCACGTTGTCCCATACAAACTTTACCCTTCTTTTTTATACCCTTGGAGGTGGAATTTGCAAAAATGGTAAAATTACTTTCTTCAAATTGTAACAAAGAACGCTCGTGCTGAGTTTCATCACCGTACCATGAACCGTTTAGGCAATAATTGATAATAACTTTATACGACTATAGTTCTTTCATCTGCGATTCGATTTTGATGAAAAATAGCCTAAAGCCTCCCCCGAGTTGAGCTTAATCTTTTTTTGTAAACAGCAAATGAATCCGTTCAGTATCTTCGGAAATCCTGACGCTCATACAGACAGACAGACAGACAGAAAAGAATTTTAATAACATCATTTTTGTGCTCTATTGGTGTTTTTATACCGCCCCCGCTACTTTTTTTTTAATTTTATCAATTGTACAGACACACGATTTCTACTCTCTTATCTTCTATATATATAAAAATCAATGCCACTTTTCGTTGTAATTTTATAACTCAAGAACGGGCTCACCTATCCAAACCAAATCTTTAGGCTTTGTTCGGACTATTTAGTAGATGGTTTATGTGAAGTTTGCACAAAATCGGTCGAGCGGTTCTTCATTTATCACGCAAACGAAGTTGCGCGGGTCAGCTAGTTATAGTATAGATTAGTTTAGATGATGCTAGCTGTTTCGCCCGCGCAAAATTCGGTACCCGTTCCAGCTTCCCGTGGGAAAATATTCCCGATATGTAAAGTAGCCTATGTGTTATTCCGGACTATAAGGTATCTCTGTCTGTACCAAATGTCAGCCCGATTCGTTCAGCCGTTAGAGCTTGATTGAGTAACCAACATTCAAACATCTTCACAAACTTTCACATTTATGATATTAGTAGGAGTCTTTTTTAATTACGTGAACTAGTTTTACTACTTTTCTAACGTCGAGCCATCTGGCGGGTGGGACGTCCTATATGACATCGTAACCAATGAATAACACAGGTCTGCAATGGTTTTCCTCTTTGAAATCTGAGTAACATTTTCTATAGTTTCTGATGTGCTGATTACGATGCTCGGTACTTACCTGCTCGGTCACGAGATCTGAGATCTGTTTGCACCATTTACATAGAAATGATCAGATATACGGGCATACTGGTCATCATGGGAACTCTAAAGTACCCTCAGGCAAGGTTCTACTGGAGCAGGGAACTCTGCGTGCCCATAATAAAAGATACAATGACTTGGGGTCAGTTTTTCAAACTCAGAAACCATCTGCACTTAGTGGAAAATATGGCACCACGAACTGCTGCCGATAAACTGTGGAAGATACGTCCCCTTCTCAATAATATCCTGCGTAAATGCCACAGTTTACCCCGTTCATTGCACATGTTTATCGATGAACAAATTATATCTTTTTCTGGTAGTTGTGAATATCGGCAGTACGTACTTCAAAGCCCAACCCTTTTGGATTTAAAATAAATATTTTAGCTGCAAGAGACTGTTCAGTGTTAGACTTTGAGATCTTAGTGGAATCAAACACAATACCTCAAGAATATATGGATATAGAGACTCAAGGACAGGCTAGGACTCTTGCAGTACAGGCTAGATATAGCCACTGCGATTATGAAATTTGTGGGTGGGACTGTTGAAAGAAATTTCGCACCTAGATCCAGTATTAGCAGGCGAGATGTTGAGCAACCGACTTCTTCAAATACTGTAGAAGAAGAACCACCAAAAAACAAACATCGAGCAATAGTTCCACTGCCCAATATTGCACTACCGTTGGATGGCGTCGGTCATCTTCCACGCTTCATAGAGGACAAAATTTGCATTGAAATGCTGCCATCCACAATGCTCCTCAAGATGCCGCACCATGTGCACAAAGTGCCAAGAATATTTTTGCGTTACTAAAAATAATTGTTTGAAATGTTTCACACCCAAAAATAGGGTTAATAACTATAATTAGTCCTAGGTAAGTCCTCAAGTGCACATATGTGTACCTGCTTTTTCTAAATAAATAGGTAAAAAAATAGGTTTTTTTTTACCTACACTTTTTATTTTATCCCTAACCGACCAGAAAATAACATCAAAAGAAAATTATTAAATATTTATAAAGCTCAGGTCTGAAGAGGTTATATTTTAGTCGTTTTTAAAGTTAAAAGTTATGTACTTTTTTGAATATATTTTTTTATGAGAAAACTAGGGTCTTTTTTCTATTTTCTTTTTGTACCTTTTTTGAAAAATCTGGAGGCGATGCAGAAAAACTAAGTATAAGATATTTCAACTCATCAGTGCGCCCGGCGCTATGTGTGCGTGCGCTAGTAGTTATACAGTTTTAATTTGTGTGGCAGTGACGCGGCCGTCTTCACAGAGTACATTTGTATACTATGAGGTAGAGACGTAACTCGACTTATTGACGACACCAGCGGTGCCAAGCAGTCTTTGCAGGAAACTCTCTGCGTGGCCGCGAAATAAAAAATATAGTAAACAAAAAGCATACAGCGTCATCTATCACGTTTTGAAGGCAACTCTTACGTTATAATGAAACGAAATTAAATATCATGACAAGTCTCAATGTAACTGCAACGTTGACATCCTGTGTAAGTTGGTTACATTATAATTCATTACACAGTGTTCTAAGTGATTATACCATGGGTACAGTCGTTAAAGAAAATGTCTAGTTCTTCACGGAGAAAATGTTTAAGAAGTCAGATAAATATTTTTGATGTGTCAATTCGATGTAATTAATATTTTTATCACTATAGAAATATTATTATAAAACACAGTCCCCGCCGCGTCTGTCTGTTCACAATAAACTTTAAAACTACTGCATTGATTTTCATGGTGAGATCACCAATGATTCTTGAGAACGGTTTGCGTATAAGAGTCTATTGTGTTTGTTTGCCATTGACTAAAATATAACGATATTAGTTGGAGATGTCGGAAAAAAATAAGGTGTGAAAGAAAGAAAGAAAGAAAGCTCTTGTAAAACGTCCAGAATATAGATCAAAATTTCTACCACCAGTTCACAACGCGACCCACCTGAGAAGAACTGGCAAGAAACTCAGCGGGTTATTCTTTTTAGTGCTCTATTTACAAAATGAATCTAAAAACTATGCATTTTAACAATTGGGAATCTGGGAGCTTTTAACGAAAACGCTGCCTAAACCCTTCGAGGCATAACAAAATAATGTATGGTAAAATTGTGTAACTTATAAAGGCCTACAGAATAGTCAGAAAATGATAGAGCCCAAATTCAATTGCAAAATAAAATAGAAATGCAGAGATGGTCGACAGAAGAAAACATTGCTTTTACTATATGCTTATTTAAAAAGTAAAAAGACCATACTCTATACATCTAAAAAAACTGTTGAGGGTCGAGAGTCTGTACATGAAAAATAATTTGAAAATTTTAATTGTAAGGCGTTCTCTATTCGTAACTGAAGCCGAAAATGTAATTCAAAATTTTTATGTCTGTCTGTCTGTATTCCGATTAAGTATCACGCTGAAACTACCTGAATTGATTTAAATGAAACTTGGTACAATCTGAGCTTATGATCCGAAGAAGGTGCTTTGATACTTTTGATCCCGATATTTTGCGCGGTTCCTTTGTCAGAGGGCAGGGCAGTTTTACACGCTGCTTGATGAGTCTGATGAAGAAATACCTCTCCTTTCGTACACCTTATGTGACGTAAACGAAGTTGCAAGGGTCAGCTAGTTTGTTATAAGATTTATGACATACTTCAGCCATATGGCTTAAAACTTCGGTTACCACCGTATCATCCTGAACTCAACGCAATCGAAAATGTAGGAGGAATTGAAAAAAAAATGATTCGCTTAACATCGAACAAAATGTGATGGGAATAATGAAATTAATAAACGAACGTTTAGTTCAAATTGATGAAAAGATGTGGCGTAATACAAAGTAAGTAGAAGAATACTATGGACATTTTGATATGGAATCTGGATTTATAATTAGCGTTGTAGAGAGCAGCGAATCCTTAAATTTCTCAATTTTATTCTTCTAGCAGCGATACATATTAATATGTTTACCATACATTTCACCCATTAAGTTTTTATTTTAGTTAAACAAGAGTTTTTTTTATTTTGTACTTCACTGTACCTCTTGTCACGCACACGAAGTCACTGTGTTTATACGAGGTTTACCCACACATAGGGCCGCGCGCACAGATGAGTTGAACTTACTATACATATTTGTAATCAGCGCACCAAAATACCCTAGAATCAGCTATCAAATTCCAGAGAGGAAGTTATGACCCTCATTTTGCAGGCGTGTGTAATTTATCAATTCTTATTAGTCACTATCGTGCTATTAATAATATATTGGATTTGAAACTCAATGCCATCTAATAATTAAATGGCACACGAGCTATTTGATAGTAATACCACAATACATAGATCAAACATGGTAATACGAATCAAATAATTGAGATATTATGATGTATGCGGTTAGATATTGTATATTGGAATGCTCTTTACGTCACAAAAGAGAGAGAGAGAGAGAGAGAGAGAGAGATAGAGGAAGGTGTGGTATTTATTTACATGTTTATTTATTTATTTTAAGATATATCTACAGTACACATAATATACAGCTAGCTGTCTGTCGATCCTTATATATTTCTCAATACATACATATTCTCTACTTCTCTGCTAGTACCTATAATAAATGCGAAAGTAACTGTCTGTCTGTCGGTTACGCTTTCATGCCTTAACGGCTGCATTGATAAAGATGCAATTTGGTATACAGATAGTTCGAGGCCCTGGGAAGGACATAGGCTACTTTTTAACCGACTGCACTAAAGGAGGGTTATGATTTTACCCGATAAACGACTTCTATGCGGTCGAAGTCGCGGAGAACAGCTAGTATATTGGGACCGACCCGGGAATAGAACCCAGGACCACAGCAGCGTGGCAGGCGGTTACACCACCGAATGCGCCTCCGAGGCAGTCCATGTGTAATAAAAAATACATTTATTGTTAAAAATTACAGAGAAACATAATTATTACATATCTATATTTACATTATTACTATCTAAACTAAACCTAAATAAGGCCCCCGTGGCATTGTGCCCAAAAGACTAGCAGCATTCCCCCTTTGAATAGCAATGCCTATTCGATGAGCGAGAAAACTGCCAGCCCTTGGGTCACCAGTTGACTCCACAAGGCGCTTTTTCAAATTCTTGAAAAAATTTTGCGCATTGGGACCCCATGGACCTAGGGTCTCGACACCGACTAGACAAAAACGATACGATGAGTCGAGACCCTTATATTTATTAATTTTAATATTTTCAGCCGCTTCCGCTGCTGCACTGGCTTTTAATTTTGTTTTAGGAAGATGGGACGGGGCTAGAGTGTCAGCACAAGTTGCATCCCACACCAGGACCCGACCCATCTCCCACGGTATCAAAGTTATACCATCCGGTCTCTTGCCATCGTCCCTGAAAACGCCGTTTGGCTCTAAGAGCGCAGGCACATTGGCGGTGGCAAGAGCACGGCGGATGATGTCATTCAGCGCAGCGTGGCGTGAGAAGCGGCCTGCGCTCTTTAAACATGAAAGACCATGATGCCCCAAAGTGTCAACTTTAAAACCGCAGGGGCATCGATGTGGAGCGCAAAGCGTGACGCCAAGTCTCAAACCAATTGAAATTCTTAGGATGTCCGGTTCCAAAAAAGTTCCGGTGTTGGCTGTAGGGAAAGCTTTCAACCAATCACCGGATTCCTTTCTACTGAGCGCTAATAATCTGACCCGATCCGGGCCTAAGCTAGCATTTAAAAAGGAGTCAAAGTTTAATTTTGAAATAGCGTCGTCCCAGCTCCGTTGTAAATTTGGATGGGTGGGTAAATTTTGTCCCGGACAAGCCATTAGCCAAGCATTCTTGGCATCTGTAAGGCCAGTCGTCTCATAGTCTGTAAGACAATTCGTCAGAATTTTACCTACGAGACTCGACGTGGCATGTACAGATGACAAAAAGGCTGGCAAAGCCACACTAGAAATTTTGCGGATCCCTAGCCCACTATATTTAATGGGAAGAGATGCCTGGGACCAAGATTGTTCGCTCAGTTGTATATTGAGAATTGATTCCAAAGAAGATTTGATTAGCGAATCAATAGAAAATAAATGATTTTGATGTTTCCAAAAAGGACAACAGCGAAGCAAATAAATAGATTTGGGAACAAACATACAAAATTTCAGAATTGTGATTGCGTAATGTGAACTAATAGAATGTAGCCGATCTACATTGGATTCAAATTTTGAAACTTTTTGTGCTAATAACTCGGGAATAGCATCTTCAAATATAGGGGACCCTAGGAGGTAAAGATTCTCTCTGCTAACAATTTTAATATTCGGACATAGGGAATTGAATTTTTCAACGAGTTCCGAATTGATTTGATTATTATGAATATATAATTCACACTTATTAAATTTTAATTCCAAACCAATTAAATGAAATTTATTTTTAATTTCTATAAGATCTGACAGAACAGAAACTGCATCACCTCCAAGAGTCCCGTCATCTAAATACCAGACGTTAAATTTTGACTTTAAATTTTGAATGATGGGGTTAATGGCTAGGCTGAAAATGGCTGGTCCGAGGGGATCACCCTGCTGGCAACCGACTTCAGAAGAAAGTTCGTTGCATTTATACATTAATTTGGAAGGTTCGTGATAACAGTTAAGTAAATAGTTATAAATTTCAGGAACATTGCTTCTAATTTCTGACAGCAGGATGTCACGGTTTACCGAATTAAAAGCATTTTTGACATCAATTTTCAGCAAAACCTCACACTCACCTTTATTAAGGTAGGTGCGTAAGGCGTGGACCGCCGCCTCACACCCACCTTTGGTACCAAACCCTAATTGAGTCGGTTCAAATTTTTGTTGTAATTTTGACAAGATGTATCGGACAGAAATTTTGGATGCTAAACGCCTAAAAGTGGACCCAACAGCAATAGGACGGACTCCTCCGTCTTTTTTAGTGAGAGCAATGAGATTAGCTCCATAGATAACAGGAGCGATCTCAGGGTTAATGTTACCAGAGAGCATGAGGTTTACTAATTTTGTTAAACAACCGATGAGGTGCTTACCTGCATCACCCACACAGTGAGAGGTTAGGTCTTTTAGGTGTTGTGGAGAAAGACCGTCAAGACCAGCTGCTGATCCGACTTTAAAAGCATTAATCGCACTCACTGTGTCCTTATCCTGTGCAAGTAAACACACATCGGGTGATGTAGGCGGGTCCAGAACGTAGTCCGAGACTGGAGCTGAGGGATGTTTTGTCTGTAAAGACGTAAGGGTATCTGTTGTATCTGGAGACAGTACATCACTTGAAAACAGGAGACGTGCGGCTCCTTTTAAATCTCCGTCGCTAACTTTTGCTTCTACAAGCTTGTTAACATTATAAATCTTTTTGTTATAATTTCCAGTAAAACAGCAATTTTGAGTCGAAAGTGTGGGGTTAGAACAATTATTTTTAATTTTTTGTGTGAGAGATATAGTCTCGTCACTAAATTTAGCATGTAACACTTTATAAGGAAATAGCAAAAGATTTTGCCAATTTTCAATGCTATTACTATCCAAACACTGCGTTATAAATTGAGACAAAAGTGTAGCGACAGAGATCCTGGCACCACGAGGAATTCGTTTAACTAAACTTACATTATTTTTTAAATTACTCAAAAGGTGATGAAAAGGCGTGCCAGAAGGGTTACTATCAGATGGAATAGAAGCATGAGGTTGTGCGAAATTATCTGAAAGTAACGTTGTTGAGTTTTGGCTGGGGCATTTATGTAATTTTGATATAAATATGTATACGAAGTCCTCGAGCACTTTTAAAAGATTTTAAACAAATGGAACAAGAAAAAGTGTAAAGTGACGTACCATCTTCCGATTGCGTCAAGCTTTGCATTTACTTATTATTAGATATTATAAAACAGAAACTACAAAAACAAACACAAATAAAAATACAATAAAAATAATCTTGACGTTCGAGTTGACGCTCTGTCACACCGGGCGCCGGGCGCATGCGGAGGAGCCAGCAAAACCAGAAATAATTTTCAGCCTGAAAAAATAACAAATATAATTAGATAAAACGCATTTAGACTTAAATATTACTTAAAACCAAGCCTTAGGTGGGCCAAAATTATATAATTGTTATTTAAAACAATTATATAATTTTTGTTAGACCGGTTGACATAGTTGACGTTCATATGTAATAAATAAGCCAATATATTAAATTTAATAATTTATTAGCATAATACACAGATAAAATGGGTGTATAGAAACGATTTATTTCCTGAAGTCACACGCTATGTTCGAAACATAATCTCAAAACATTCATTTACGAGTATTTATGTACCGTAAATAATAAGTGAGTGAGGGTAGCCGATAAAGGGGATTAACATGGTATAATCACTTTAGTAATTTCGGGACGAAAATCTTCATTTTGGAAGGAAATCTCGAAACATAACAATATATACCAACCTTTTTGGCCAGTGTGGTTTATTACAGTCAATCATCCACTAAATATCCACTAGCTGTTCCCCGCGGCTTCGACCGCGTTTTTTTTACGAGTGGAAATCCTAATGAATGTCATACCGGACTTCTACCGACTAAAACCACACGGCTTCGACCGCGTAGAAGTCGCTATCGTGTAAAACTCTTTGTATAAACAAACAAACAAACAAAACGTGTTTTATTCCACAAATGGTGACAAATTTCTTAAAGTTAATCAGGCTAAGTACCTAAAAATATATATAAGTAGATTTCCAAATCCTGCTTGGCATACTACGCTCGATTAACATATCTCCAACAGTAATTGACTGGTTTCATAGTTACCTGTTTGGACGGCGTCAGCGCGTACGCATTGAAGAATCACTTTCTTCTTGGTGCAACACGACTGTGGGCGTACCACAGGGTGGCGTTTTATCACCTTTACTTTTCTCTATCTTTATAAACTCTATTTCAAGATCTCTACTGTCATCCTACCACCTTTATGCAGACGATCTACAGATATACATGCAAGCTCCAGCACATGAAATTACCGAAGCCATATCAATTATTAATTCTGACTTAAGGCGGATATGTAGGTGGAGTAAGCAGTATGGACTAAGAGTGAACCCCTCTAAAACTCAAGTGGCTATAATCGGCAGTCCTATTATAGTGTCGCGAATAGATAGGGCACAATTGCCTCATATTATGTTCGATGTTGTTGTGCTAAATATAAGCGAAACTGTCAAAAATCTGGGGATTTTGATTGATGGCACGCTGTCATGGCGTCCCCGTCTTCAGGAAGTCAGCCGGAAGTTGTTTGTTTCTGCAGGATCCTTGCGCCGACTAAGCAATTTTCTGCCAAAGGCCACTAAAATTGCACTAGCTCAATCTCTCCTACTTCCTATGCTAGATTATGCAGATATCAGCTATCTCGACATTACTGAAGAGCAATTTGATAAGCTTGAGCGCCTACAAAACTTCTGCATAAGATTCATATTTGGCTTACGCAAATATGATCACATAACTGAATATCGCAATATGCTTGAGTGGCTCCCAATTCGCCTTCGTCGGAATACTCATATTCTTTCTATGCTATACAGTATACTGTTTGATCCACGTTCCCCGACTTATCTTAAAGAACGATTTATGTTCCTCAATGACACACATTCAAGATCCTTGAGGTCGTCGGAATCTTTGGAACTAGCAGTACCTACCCACTCGGCCAGTTTTTATGACAAGTTATTCACCATACAGGCAGTGCGGCTATGGAATGCATTACCTATACCGATTAGACGTGCTCAGTCTCTGGATGTCTTTAAGCGAATGGTGAAGCAACATTATTTGACACGATAGTTAGTATGAGTAAGTACTCTAAATTGTTCCGATGTCAAATAATTAATGTCTTTACGTTGAAGTTATGGTTTATTATATATCTATATGTATATGTATATGTTTATTACTTTTATAAATGTATGTTTTAAAGTATCTGTATATATATGTATGTAGCTATGTATGTATGTAGTTAGGTATATGTGTATTTGTATATATATATTTATATATATTATGTAGGTATGTATGTATGTTGTTGACTTATAAATATGCTTTATCTCTACACCTAAACTACCCATTTATATTATAACATAAATCTTTTTCTGTCCATCCTAAGGTTGTCTGGAAGAAATCGCTTTTTAGCGATAAGGCCGCCCTTTGTATAATATTGTCTGTTTAAATTTTGTAAATAGTTTTTAACGAGGTGTACAAATAAAGTTTTATTCTATTCTATTCTATTCTATAACTACACAAAAAAAACACTGTCACCTTAGTGCAGAATAAGGCCCCCTCTCAGCTTATTGCTGCTTCACTGTTAACGTGATGACAGCGTATATCGTAAAATCATAGCCCTGCTTTTGCACAGTCAGTTAAAAAGTAGCCTATGTCCTTCCCAGGGTCTCGAACTATCGCTATAGCAAATTTCATCTCAATCGCTCCAGCCGTTTGGGCGTGAGAGCGTAACAGACAGAGAAAGAGAGGTACTTTCGCATTTATAGTTAGATGATGAAAAAATTTAAAATGTCCTTATAGAAGCAGGCCCAAGACGACAGCGTGACGTGAAAGATTCACACACGCCCCAAGCCGCGCCCCAAACAGCGAGATAACATCCGAACAACCCCCTAAAGACGCGGGATAGCACCCGAAACCCTAGGTGAGGCCGCAGTGGTAGCTGGTAGACAAGGTCTGTTGGAAATCCTGAGGATATCCTTCCGAAGGCTTACCCGGGGCTCCCAACCGTAGGCAGTAGGTAGGGAAGGTGTTGGTGTTGGGAAAAAACGGATACGTTACTACTTTCCATCAGGTGGGCCGTAAGCTTGTCTGTCACCTTAGTACTGTTCAGTATGGGAACATAAAAAATAAATAGACGACTTGCAGATAAAACATCGTTCAATAATTCTATCATTAACAAAGCGATATGTTCACTGTGTAAGAATAGTAGGGGCCGATGTTGGAGGGGCTGCGGCAACCGGTTTTCTTGATGCACAAATTAGAGATAGTACAGATCGAAAACACATGTATGTACTTCTTTTTTCACACCTACACTCTGCTACACACACTCGCGCACAAATCAGTAGGTATCGAAAATTCGGTTGAGACCCCCTGACCTCATGTCTGTGAATGAGTTGTCTATGTGTGACCTCGTGTCTGTGAATGAGTCGTCTATGTGTGCGTAGCCTCAGCGAATTTAGTATGTAGGTTTCCATCTGTACTATTTCTAAGGCCCTTCGTACACTAGGCTACGCAAATCTTCGATACCCAACGATTTTGGTCTCTAAGCGACTACGGCAATACAAATTCAAAGAGGTTCGTACACAGACATGCGTCGCCGACATTTTGTTCATTCGTCGCCGACGCCAGTCGCGCGCTACCTGCTGGTCGAGATCGTCGCTACTAACGTCGCTGCGATTTCCAAGATGGCAGAGCAATTGTTAAATATTTAATTTGAATTTAGTATCTGTTTGTTGTAATTCTTTTGCAGCTACAAACAGTCTACACTTTACATATTTTTCTATATATGGATGAACCCAGTATTTCCTATTACGATGATTTCTTCGCTTTTGGCAAAGATAGTAAGCCAAAATCATAGTTTCATCGTCACTTGTGTCAGACATTTCGTAAATTAAATTAGTCTGAGACGTGTTGTCGCTATGTCTACAGTGGCAGAATAGACAAAATCGCGTGTTGAGATATCTCGTGTGTACGGTTCGTGCGCTACCAAATATTCGCGACATAAGTTGACAACATCAGTATCGAAGATTTACGTAGCCTTGTGTACGAAGGGCCTAATTTGTGCTTGATGTCTACGACTGTCTACGACTTGTTCGAGGCGCGAACATATTCCCGCCCCTGGAAAGGAAACTACTATTTAATAAGAAGATATCGTGGTACTTTAGCAGCATTTTGTATTATCAATTTCATTTCTTACTTATCTAAAAATTTATAAATTACTGACCAAAATTTATGGTATTGTTATACTAAGTGAAATCTACTCGAAATTGGTTTCATTTTAAATAAACCCCACGATCTCGTAGCTGTAATTGAGATATTTTCAATTTCGAAACAGAGTCATACTCGTGTACGGAGGGTTCCGTACCAAAAAATTGCAAAACATTAAACAATTAACAAACGTGATTTTGTTGCCTTCTTAAATATTATTATTTTTCTGATTTTAGTAAGTACTTATTTATTGTTATACGCCTCTTGGACAACTCTAGTGGCGCCGCGTTGTGGCCGATTTAGGCAACACGCGGACGTTAGAGTGCGGTCAGCTGTACGGTTTACGTTTGTAATTCTCCCAAAAACGTTCAAAAGTGGTCTCTCAGAAAACGAAAAATGGGTGGTACGAGATACTGTTGTGTTGTGCGGTGCTAGAATTCCCAATCTCGGAATTGGGAATTGACTTTTTATTCGTTTCCGAGACGAAATTGGGAAATATTAAATATTTGCGATTTGAAAATTATAACGTATCGAACATATACCTACAAACGTCAAATTTTCTGTTCGTGTGTATGTTTTATTTTACTATTATTTTAATTATTTTATTTTACCAGCACAAATAAATACCTATCGAAACAAACAGGCACAATGTTAATCATGTTTAATTTTTAATCTCGCATGAAAATTTTTAGAGAATCACGTGCAAGTAATTTTTTATTTCCTTGTTTTATTATCTACTAGCTGACCCGCGCAACTTCGTTTGCGTTTCATAAGAGAGAGAGAGAGAGAGAGAGAGAGAGAGAAAGGGCACTATTATTTTGATATCATGTTTCCCGTCATTTACCCCCGTTGCGTTTACTCCCGTCGCATCGCTACTATTCATTATTTTAGAAATAATTAACGTTACTGTGATCGAAAACCTCCCAAAAACGCGAGATAGCACCCAAACCCACTTAGGGGAGGCCATAGTGGTAGCCGTAGGTCTGTTGGAAGTTCTGGGTTGACTACCGAGGACTTACCCGGGGCTCCCAACCGCAGGCTGTTAAGCAGGATATGTGTGGTTTTTAGTCTTTAAGAGTCCGGCATAGCATATATGTAGGAATTTCCTCACTTTAAAAAAATGTTACTGTGAGCGAACCTTAAAAGATAAATAAATAAATAGGTATTGTGTTTAAGAACTTTTTAAGAATAACAATATTGTTTTAAATTATTTTGATGTAAATTCAACCATTTACGCAGAGGCGCAATGGATACTCTAACGATTAAATGTTTTCCGTTTTCGAAACATTTCTCATTGCTGCACCGCTCCTATTAATCTTAGCATTATGTTATGTAGCCTTAAGCCATTCTCAATAAATGTACCTACTTACTATCGAACAGTTAAAGAGTTTTTGAAACCCTACCAGTAGTTTCAGTAAGGCTTGCCTTGGTATGTGATCATGGTCCCTATGCAGCGTGTGTCCAATTCAGCTACACTTCCGACGTTTGATCTGTTGGTGGATAGGGGTCTCACTGCAGCGTTCCAATAGGCTTACGTTGGTGATTTTCTCGGGCCCGTATATACCGAGGATACGTTGGAGGCAGCGGTTGACGAAGACTTGTAGCTGGTAGCTGGTGCGAAATGTCTTTAGTGACCCTCCGTGTCTCGCATCCGTATAGCAGTTAGCATTACAGTTTTAACGTTTACTTAGTTTTGAGTTTCACTCTTCGAGTCCATTTTCGCGACTGCCTATGGGGCGCAGCTGTGTAAAGGTTGTTCTAGCCTTGGCGGATCTCGAAATAATGTAGGGTACTCTTCTATCCCATCAGTTTCTGACACGACACTCACGTCTGTCGATTTTATTCTCCGTCCAGCCATTCGCTGCCTCATCCTGCACGTTGTCCTGCAGACATGCATGACGGCGCGGCCGGGAGGATTTAAATGACGCCGATGACCTGTGCCTGCTAAGACACAGGTCATCGGTGTCATTTAAATCCTGCAGGATATCAGGATAGTCCCCATTTTATGCCGCGCCGCTTGTTCTTTGCGATATTCAGCATTATACCATCTATTTTCTATGGATGGTTGTTAACTATCCTGTTATCTTCATAACGATCCTATAAGGTAGGTACAGTATGTTGTTTCAAAAGAGTTTGTGAACTCTATGTTTAATTTCTTTTTCAGAATATTAATGGCATTTGATTGATGTCATTTTATACTCGTTACGTCTACTATAATACATTGATACCATGTAATAAAATTCTAACACGCCGGTGTTTGTATGTAAATTGTTTATACTGAGGAAAATTCTATACTGAGGAACAGCTTTAATCATTAAGCTCTATTTTGATTAAGTAAACAGGGCAGTTCACATGCTACTTGATGAGTATGATTAATAAATACCTCTAATTTCATAGACCTTATGTGACGTAGACAAAGTTGCGAGGGTCAGCTAGTTAAAAGATAAAGCAATATGTTTCTTCTTACCTACTTAAAAACTATTTTTACGAATTTTATGGTAATAATAGACACTCTTTGAAATATGCATGTATGGTATTGTTGTGACTTTTATGACACGTTTAAAGTACATAGGTATGAGATAGATGGCGCTGGCGGCTACGTCAGCGTGATACTTTCCGCTTCCCATGGGAACGTACTCTCGGGATAAAAAGTAGCCTATGTGTTATTCCAGACTATAATGTATCTCTGTACCAAATTTCAGCCAGATCCGTTCAGTCGTTTGAGTGTGAAAGAGTAACAAACATCCACACTCACAAACATTCGCATTTATAATATTAGTAAGATAATATATTATAGATGAAAAACGATTAAATGAAAAATGAATAAAATTATTAGTGATTCGATATTTCATGCTTCATTTTCCATTTCTGCTTTGCATGTATATTGTATATGGTTGAGAAGTTGCTGTAAATAGTATTTTTTGATTATTATTCAACTATGAATTGATTTAATAATTAATACATAGATACCTCTCCATGGGACCTGGAAGCGAGAGTCCTTGCGTCACTGTTTAGATGGCGCAAGGAGGCACTGGATCGGGGCCAAAGGCCTGCGCCTCGAGAAATCGAGGCCCAGCGGACCCTGCTCCACCAGGAAACCGTGGAGACATGGAAGGTGCGACTTGAGCAACCAAAGGGGGGATTCGCCACAATCGCGGCCGTCAGACCGGTCATGGACGAGTGGCTGGAGAGGAGACACGGTGCTCTCTCCTACCGGCTGTCACAGATACTAACCGGGCACGGTAGCTTCGGTAGGTATCTGTGGCGAAGACACCGGGAAACCACGGCCGAGTGTCAGCACTGCGAGGACCGCAGCGATGACACAGCGCTCCATACGCTGGTGGAGTGCACTGCGTGGGCGCAACAGCGCCAGGTCCTCGTAGTGGGTCTGGACGTGGACACTCTCTCGCTCGAGACCATGGTGCGAGCCATGCTCTCCAGCGGGAGTAAGTGGGACTGCGCCGCCTCTTTCTGCGAGCAGGTCATGCTCGTGAAAGAGGCGGCGGGGCGGGTACGGGAGAGAACTCTTCCCCCCGAGTTCCGCAGTCGGCGGCCTGGACGCCGCCGACGTGTCTTCGCCGAGGACTATCGGCCTCCATGACCGGGGGTCTGAGGACGGTGAGAGAGTCGCTCACCGTCCTTACAGAAGCAGGCCCATGACGGCAGCGTGACGTGAGGAACTCACGCACGACCCCCCTTAGAAGCGGGATCACACCCGAAACCCACCCCCAAAGACGCGGATTAGCACCCGAACCACCCCCTGGGCGAGGCTGCAGAGGCGGCTGTAGGTCTGTTGGGAGTCCTGGGACATCCTTCCGAGGGCTTACCCGGGGCTCACAACCATAGGCTGTTGGGCGTTGCGTGAGGTTTTTTAGTCGGTAGGAGTCCGGCATAACATCCATGAGGATTTTCCCTCACGTAAAATAAAAAAAAAAAAAAAAAAATACATAGATACCTCTACTTTCACGTCCGACGGTGGATTATTGACTGTCTGTGGTATTACTTTTCCACTGATGATTTGTTCTCCACTAGCTGCATCATGGATTCCGACGACCTCCTGAACATGAGGGCTATGGAATAATTTATGCCTTATAATTTATAATTAATTGATTTGATCATCGTGTTATTAGTAATACGATAATCCTCCTACAAATATATACGTAGAAAAAATTACAATGAAATTGAAAGAATAATCTCATTGTTTCGTGTATTTACTTTCCTTTCGACACAGATTTTTCGCGAACGAATTCAGCATTAATATTCTGGAATCAGCACTTGATTATAGTTCGGCCATTTTATTACGAAAACAATTTCTTATTACGTTAAACAAAACAATAATCTAAAATTTGTAGCGACTTATATGCGAATCATAATGTTCAGTGTTATGTTATGAACGACCTCGAGTTGTCGCCGCTAACCGACAGTTGGCGTTGCCGTAGCTTCGGCACGATATCCAAGAAGCGTATAGCGGCATCAGAAATAGGTACTTTAGCTGTCAAAAATTTGCCGCCTTAAACATTTTTTTCTTCTTATTTTAGTATTATTTGTTGTTATAGCGGCAACAGAAACACTTCAGCTGTAAAAAAATCAGCTCTGGCTACCACTGTTCCTGAGATATAGCCACGTGACAGACGGACAGCGAAGTCTCAGCAGAGTTCCGTTTATACTTCGAAACGTACGGAACTCCAAAAAATTGACAATCCCTTGTTCGGACTAAACAGAATTTTCAACGTGTTTTAAATTGAAATGCCACTTATTATGACGATATTCTGCACGGTTTTGCTCCCGTCGAATTCTATTCTGTTCCGATTCCTGCTTCCCGTGGGAACTCATTTCAGTCTACATTAATCTGTCCCTGAACTAAATTTCACCCAGCTCGGTTTAGTTGTTAGAGCTTGAAACAGTAACAAACTTCCATAATACTTTCCAACTTTTGAGTTTATTAAAAACGCAAAAGTTGGTTAGTGTCTTTTTTATTATTAAAGGGCTTTGTGCGAGCAGGTCATGCTCGCGAAGGAGGCGGCGGGCCGGGTGCGGGAGAGAACTCTCCCACCCGAGTTCCGCAGTCGGCGCCCTGGGCGCCGCCGACGTGTCTTCGCCGAGGACTATCGGCCTCCATGACCGGGGGTCTGAGGACAGTGAGAGGGCCACTCACCGTCCTTACAGAAGCAGGCCCATGACGGCAGCGTGACGTGAGCAACTCGCGCACGCCCCCCCCCCTTAGAAGCGGGGTCACACCCGAAACCCCCCATAGACGCGGGATTGCACCCGAACCACCCCCTGGGCGAGGCCGCATTGGCGGCCGTAGGTCTGTTGGGAGTCACGGGACATCCTTCCTGAAGGCTTACCCGGGGCTCTCAACCATAGGCTGTTGGGCGTTACGTGAGGTTTTTTAGTCGGTAAGAGTCCGGCATAGCATCCTACGAGGATTTTCCCTCACGTTAAAAAAAAAAAAAAAAAAAAGGGCTTTGTTGATTGAGTGTGTGTGATTAAAAATCCTGTATACGATAAAATTACAGAGAACCCTTATTTTTACAATTATTATAGCTTACAACAAAATACTTAAACCTTACCTAATAACTAATAACTGTTCAATTTCGAACCATATACCTAGGTACCGTAAAAATAAAAAGTTGATGTCAGAATATCATTTGTGATACGCTCTGCGAGTAGGTATGTACCTAATTTTCAAAAAAATAAGTTGGTACCTTCGATTGGCAATGTCGTCGGTGTGATTTATAGGACATTACTTTTAAATTGAATCTGTTTTTAATAAAATCAATCACTTTGTTTGCTTCCATCTTACCGGAATTCGATCATTTTTAGGGTTCCGTACCCAAAGGATAAAAACGGGACCCTATTTATGAGACTTCGCTTTTCGTTCGATGCTGTATCTTCGGAACCGTCGGAGTTATACAGGGTGTCCCACGGCTATGCCACATGGAGATAAAGTACCTTGAATATTGTAGATGAAACATTTTACTGAAAGAAGATATTATTTTAATTTAAAAAAACAATTTAAACTGCATTCATAGATTTTTAAATAATTACATGATTGAGCCGGGAATCGAACAACCCACTACACTAGAAAAAGTAACTACCCTGTAACTTTATCATAGCGTTCGAAAGATTCATTATAAGGATATTTTTTTGCTAAATAACATAGTGTCAGAAATAAAAGGCAGACCATGAATTTTTTATTTTTTTTTCAATTTATCAAATGCTTAAAATGAATACAAAACATAGGTACTGTTGAATACAAAGTCGCACTTTTTTGATTATTTCACTCCTTGTAAATTTTTTGATCATGTTGTGCGGGATATTTAAAATAATATTTCTAAGTTCTGTTTGTAGCTCGTGAACATTTTCATACCAGTTTTTGTTAACTAAATTTAAGTCCATAAAAAAATCTAACGATGTTAGATCTAGGGATCTCGGCGGCCATCTTATTTGTCCATTTGTCCCAATCCAGACACGAAAGTCTTCATTGAGATAGTCCCTTGTTCTGTGACTGTTATGAGCCAGAAACACGTAAATAAAAATATGATTATAAATTCTTATAGGGAAATGATACGTACTTATCAAGTGGGTACATTTATTAGTAATGTCAGTTGTATGTCCTTACGGCAATGCAGTTTTTCATTTTTCTGAACAAAATTTCACATCAAATGTTAAAATTCATGGTCTTCCTTAAATTTTTGAGACTATGTTAATAGCAAAAAATAATCCTTATAATGAAGTCTTTCGATCGGTATAATAAAGCTACAGGGTAATTTTTTTTTTGTGTAGTGAGTTCAATTCCTGGCTCAACGGTGTAATTATTAAAAAATATATGAATGCAGTTTAAATTGTTTTCTAAATTTAAATAATGTCTTCTTGCAGTAAAATGTTCCATCTACAATATTCAAGGTACTTTCCCTCCATGTGGCATAGCCGTGGGACACCCTGTATAGTTGAAATTCCAATTCTGCTTCCCCTATAAAGCAAAAATATACTACAAGCAGAAAAATAATTAAGGTGGCTTAGGGTTTAGTTTGGAACTCTCCGCTGGCGAGTCCGACCCGCACTTGACCGGTTTTTTTTTCATGTCGGCGTATTAAGTAAAGTCTGAACGAGACTTTTATCGAGATTGCCTGTCAAAAAATAGGAGTTGAATTTCATGATATTTATTAACAAGATGACACTTTAAAAAAATGGAATAGACTTTTGCTTCTCAAAACCTACTTATAAAAATGTCAATCAACTTTTTGATCTTGGAATGGATGACTTTCAAGATCCTTAGACCATAGCTAGCCACACAATACTTGATACGTGATTCGTTGCTACAGAATGCTGATAATAACTCGCAATATATATTTATTTTGTTGATTGTTGAAAATCGTACCTACGTGTCTTACGTACGATTTTAATCATATTTTTCATATTAATGTAGGTATTCTCCGAATCAGTTTTCTGTAAACGATCACTGCGTTAAAACCCCTTTTCCGACATTTTTTTTCATCAAACCAGTCTTATGGGGCCGGATTACTCCGTTAATCCACCCCAAAAAATCCACCCAATGGGGTGGATCGGTTATCCACCCCATTGGGTGGATTTTTTACATGTTATGGTATGTCCGGAATTCCACCCAAGGGGTGGATTTCCGGATCTATTCATTATAAATAAAATAGATAAAAAAAAACAAATGAAGATCGAAAAAACAAATGACGGTCGAAAAAACAAATGAAGATCGGCAGAACAAATGAAGATCGTCAAAACAAATGACGGTCGAAAAAATAAATGAAGATCGGCAGAACAAATGAAGATCGTCAAAACAAATGACGGTCGGATAAACAAATGACGGTCGAATAAACAAATGACGGTCGAAAAAACAAATGAAGATCGGCAGAACAAATGAAGATCGTCAAAACAAATGACGGTCGAAAAAACAAATGAAGATCGGCAGAACAAATGAAGATCGTCTAAACAAATGACGGTCGAAAAAATAAATGAAGATCGGCAGAACAAATGAAGATCGTCAAAACAAATGACGGTCGGATAAACAAATGACGGTCGAAAAAACAAATGAAGATTGGCAAAACAAATGAAGATCGTCAAAACAAATGACGGTCGGATAAACAAATGACCATCGAAAAAACAAATGAAGATCGGCAAATAATCTAGCTGCGTTTGCCATTGAAAAAAATAGGTGCCAGCAATTCTCGATCTTATGAACATGCATAATATTTATTTATTATTTACGTAGTCATGATCAGCGATGTCTGTTAACGCCTAAAAGAACATTTTTAAAGAAGTGTCATTCAGGTCGAGATTTGCTTGCACCTATTTTTTTGAATGGCACACGCATCTAGATTACAAAATATGGCTGCAAGTAATTTTTGACCCTCAAGAATCAACAAGACTGAAAGTTCAAAAGTCAGAACTCAGTACTTAAAAACACAAAACTCACAGCACATACTTTGGTCTTTTGTTTAATTAAGTTGCATATTTTTTATCGGTTTTCATTTGTTTTTCGATCTTCATTTATTTTGATGATCTTCATTTGTTTTTTCGATCGTCATTTGTTTATCTGACCGTCATTTATTTTGTCGATCTTCATTTGTTCATCCGACTGTCATTTGTTTTGTCGATCTTCATTTGTTTATTCGACCGTCATTTGTTTTGACGATCTTCATTTGTTTTGCTGATCTTCATTTGTTTTTTCGATCGTCATTTGTTTATCTGACCGTCATTTATTTTGTCGATCTTCATTTGTTTAACTGTCATTTGTTTTGTCGTTCTTCATTAGTTTATTCGACCGTCATTTGTTTTGACGATCTTCATTTGTTTTGCTGATCTTCATTTCTTTTTTCGATCTTCATTTGTTTTGACGATCTTCATTTGTTTTTCTGATCTTCATTTGTTTCTTCGATCGTCATTTGTTTATACGACCATCATTTGTTTTGACGATCTTCATTTGTTTTTTTCGATTCATTTGTTTTGTTGATCTCCATGTGTTTTGAATCTTCGAAATCCACCCATTTCATGGGTGGATTAACGGACTAATTGGATTAACAATATATAATTCCGGAAATCCACCCCTTGGGTGGATTTTCGTGGGTGGATTATCGGACTATTTTGATTAATAATATATAATTCCGGAAATCCACCCAAGGGGTGGATTTTCATGGGTGGATTAACGGACTAAACCGTTTAGAAAATGACGAAAGAGACGTGCAAATGAAAGTATTTTTGTCGGCATAAATAGACGAAAAATGAAAACTAAAAGTAGATTTATGTTTATAAATGGATATTAACTTATTACAACTAAAATATACTTACTACATTTCCTAGTTCGAAGGACGTGTGTTTTGTATGGACAAGGTTGTTAGCCCTATCAGCGGCCTTAAGCATGATGGTTGAATCGTTAGGGCAGGTCCTTAGATGGGTGACCACTTTGTGATATTTTGATTTAAGGGTGTTTATGTGATTCAGAAGGCACGTTCAGCTAACATAATGTTACTGTCATTAACATTATATATTTGTTAAGTCAACTTGAAGGCCCTATTGACGGCATGAAAAAGTGAAAAGTAGCCACAGCCTGCGCCAGTCCATTACAACACGGCAATAAGCTCAACACCTGCTACGAAGGACAAAGAACTATTATGTACTGTTCACCTTGTAGTTCTTTGTGAGCGTATGCCTCTACCTACTCCTTCGGGGATAAAGGCGTGACTGCACGTATGTATGTATGTATGTATGTAATGTATAATGTAGAGCCTGCTGTATGTATAAACTGTGTAAAGTTACATACAATGTACCTACTGCTTACTGTGGTATGACATTGTTTTACGAGAACCTATCTGGGTACTTCACAGATATCGTGAATGAACACAAAGTAACTTGGCGGGAAACTTGTTCAAGTGGAAATTATACAGCAGCGCTCTCTGCTCGTATTTCTCTGCGACACTTGATAGACTTTTACTGTTCCGTATTACGTTAAATTACAAAGTATTCGGTATAAAATATATTCAGTAGAATATTTTAAAAAGAACAGTTTTTTTTACAGAAAATGGAGGAAAGACTTCTAGCGAATTGGCTGTCACCCTCACAGTCCATAAGTTCATTGACCCTTGCCCTAAACTTAGCCGAATGATGTATCTTTTCAAGCAATATGCAGGCAATGTTTTGCTCCAATTAAATAATCTATCACAAATAAATGATTTAAAAATCAGAGAACTCCTGTTGGCTCAAAATTTAACAAAAACAAGTTGTGCCCTGAGAATTCAGTGACTGGCATTGAAAAATTTAATCCCCATTTTACCCTCTTAATAACAACACTACAAAACTCCTTTCTAAACGAGTGTTATATTTTAAAGGTAGGTTTACCCCGTTTACCCTTATTTCAAGTACTGGGTATTTTTGATAAATAAGTGAGGTAATTTTATTAATGTAGATAGATACTCTAATTATATAAGAGGAGATGCGTCGTGAATTATCAAAATTGTCCTAGGCATATATTGATAATTCACGATTAGAAACTG
Organism: Miltochrista miniata; assembly: GCA_933228765.1. NCBI lineage: Eukaryota > Metazoa > Arthropoda > Insecta > Lepidoptera > Erebidae > Miltochrista > Miltochrista miniata. Next base: position 30,865,646 of record OW121758.1, on the reverse strand, counting down.
TCTCTATACTTAACTATAATTTAAATAACTTTCTCAGCTCTGTCTCAACACCAGTATTGCAGTAATGGAGTCAATCCCTGTTCAATACAGAGTGATTGTGTCCGCGACAATGCTACGTAATACGCCTGGGAGTGCCTGGGATACAAGATGCATACCGCGCAGGAACATATCAGAAGTCTAATTTGGAACAGCATTAAAACATAAAGTTTACCTTTAAGTCTTTTTTATGTGAATAAACCACGAATGTCATGCTGCACTTGAAGCTACTTAAACCACACGGTATTTACCCTCTATTTCTGCTTCTGGTAACTTCTCGGAAGAATGTTCAATGGTTTTCCAATTGAAAGTGCAAGAATTGAATAATTGGTCGGACTCGTTGACTGTTGCGGTTTCTTACACTCATAGTCGGAAAGTCACGTGAAATACAATTGCTTGCACCGACGCAGACGTTTCGAACGCTTTGTAGCGCGGAAGTTCAAGCACAATCACGGGCGCTGCAACTCGTCATCTAGCCCAAACTAAGCTAATAAGTACGTATAAACTTGTGCAACGGGAGTTGGACAACTTATAAAAATACACTCGAGAGCAATGAATCCGGGTCACAGAATCCTAAAAATCTCGGAAACTAAAAATGCTAGGTTAATGCAATAAATTGTATTTAATAGACAATGTAATACTCCTTAAATGAAGGTATTAAAACTTCTTAGTTATTGTAAAGTTATATCATAAAAAAAACAAATTTGAAAAAGGGCCACTTTCGAAGATGGAACTACGAAATTACAGCATTTGGTGTTGCTTTTGTTTGTAATCTGTCATTTATGTGGGTACATAAACCATGTTGATAGTGCTCTATATTCATTAATCAAGCTGAAATTATGTCGCTTACGCCTGAAGAATGCACCAGAATACTTACAATGCTGGAAACCGGCCGGAGTCAGCGCGATACAGCCAGGACTGTCGGTGTGTCGCTGTCAACAGTACAAAGAGTTCTCGACGTTACGAAGAAACTGGTTCTAACCTACGCAGACCAGGAACGGGCAGAACCAGGTGTACCACAGCACGAGAAGACCGATACTTGGTGAACACCATGCTTCGAAATCGCTTTCTCACAGGAACTGAACTCACCAATCAGTTTCGACGCCTCGGAGGAAGTAACCCAAGTGCATGGACAGTAAGACGTCGGCTTGCTGAATCTAACTTAAAACCCCTTAGACCTGCAAACGGCCCTAAACTGGAGCGTGGGCATCGTATTTCGAGACTAAGGTATGCCCAGAGCCACGTAAATTGGAGTATTGAAGATTGGTCAAAAGTTATGTTCTCCGACGAATCAAAATTTATGCTCTACAAGCACGATGGAAGACACAGAGTGTATCGAAGACCAGGGGAAAGATTCAAGCAAGCATGCATCGAAGAAAAAGTAGCCTACGGTGGTGGGTCTGTACTTGTGTGGGCCGGAATTTCTTATGAAAGTCGCACAGAGCTGGTGATCATAGAAAACGGCTCTTTAACTAGCGTAAGATATGTGGAAGAAATCCTCAATGATCACGTTGGTCCATTTATGGTCAATTTAGGTGAGGATGCTATATTTATGCATGACAATGCCCGACCTCATACAGGTAGGATTGTGAATGACTACCTTCAAGAGATGAACATTACTCGTATGGAGTGGCCAGGGCGCAGCCCGGATATCAACCCGATCGAGCATGCTTGGGACGAGCTAGGCAGATGCGTAAAACAACGAAACCCTCCCCCAATCACGCTTCGTGAGCTCAAAATTGCTCTCACAGAGGAATGGGAGAATATTCCCCAAAATCGTATAAGGAACTTGGTGTACAGCATGCCAAACCGCGTAAACGCAGTAATGGAAGCACGAGGAGGCAATACGAAGTATTAAAATTCAAGAAAATCGTAATAAAGTTCAAAAATTTCATGTTTCCTATTTTTGTTTTAAGGAGAGATCAGCAGTTTTTTCTTTATGTAATTTTGTGTTAATAAAATGTATGGTGACTCATATTTTTTTTACTTTCATTTAAGGAGTATTACATTGTCTATTAAATACAATTTATTGCATTAACCTATCATTTTTAGTTTCCGAGATTTTTAACATTCTTTAAGTGACCCGGATTCATTGCTCTCGAGTGTAGTTTCAACAATTTTAAAAAGCAATTAGATTGCTAAACTCCAGAACAAATATTGACTCTGAATTTGATACAGCCCGAGACTTCAACACGGTAGTTGTACACACAAGTACTGCGTCATGAGGCAGTAAAAAGGAAATCATATTTCCCAACATCTGAAGTTTTACCTACTGCATTATTTCTGTACATTGACAGCAAAGAGGCATTGCGACAAATGATACCAATTTCACGCTACGATGTCTGCTGTGAAATTGTCAAGTTGCCTCTGAAGAATTGCTTCAGCGATTGAAATATCTACAATATGTTACGTACGGTGAAACTTGCTTACTACCGTATTATCAATAGCAGTGTGGATTGAATTTATTTAAAATGAGAATATATTTCCCAGGTGGGATGTCGGGAACTAATCTTACTAATATTATAAATGCGAATGTTTGTGAGTGTGGATGTTTGTTACTCTTTCACACTCAAACGACTGAACGGATCGGGCTGAAATTTGGTACAGAGATACATTATAGTCTGGAATAACACATAGGCTACTTTTTATCCCGAGAGTACGTTCCCATGGGAAGCGGAAAGTAAAATTTCACGCTGACGTAGCCGCCAGCGCCATCTATCTCATACCTATGTACTTTAAACGTGTCATAAAAGTCACAACAATACCATACATGCACATTTCAAAGAGTGTCTATTATTACCATAAAATTCGTAAAAATAGTTTTTAAGTAGGTAAGAAGAAACATATTGCTTTATCTTTTAACTAGCTGACCCTCGCAACTTTGTCTACGTCACATCAGGTCTATGAAATTAGAGGTATTTATTAATCATACTCATCAAGTAGCATGTGAACTGCCCTGTTTACTTAATCAAAATAGAGCTTAATGATTAAAGCTGTTCCTCAGTATAGAATTTTCCTCAGTATAAACAATTTACATACAAACACCGGCGTGTTAGAATTTTATTACATGGTATCAATGTAGGTAGTAGACGTAACGAGTATAAAATGACATCAATCAAATGCCATCAATATTCTGAAAAAGAAATTAAACATAGAGTTCACAAACTCTTTTGAAACAACATACTGTACCTACCTTATAGGATCGTTATGAAGATAACAGGATAGTTAACAACCATCCATAGAAAATAGATGGTATAATGCTGAATACCGCAAAGAACAAGCGGCGCGGCATAAAATGGGGACTATCCTGATATCCTGGAGGATTTAAATGACACCGATGACCTGTGTCTTAGCAGGCACAGGTCATCGGCGTCATTTAAATCCTCCCGACCGCGCCGTCATGCATGTCTGCAGGACAACGTGCAGGATGAGGCAGCGAATGGCTGGACGGAGAATAAAATCGACAGACGCAGGAGATGTGGTGGAGGCACTAATTCACGTACCTCGGGAGTGTCGTGTCAGAAACTGATGGGATAGAAGAGTACCCTACATTATTTCGAGATCCGCCAAGGCTAGAACAACCTTCACACAGCTGCGCCCCATAGGCAGTCGCGAAAATGGACTCGAAGAGTGAAACTCAAAACTAAGTAAACGATAAAACTGTAATGCTAACTGCTATACGGATGCGAGACACGGAGGGTCACTAAAGACATTTCGCACCAGCTACCAGCTACAAGTCTTCGTCAACCGCTGCCTCCAACGTATCCTCGGTATATACGGGCCCGAGAAAATCACCAACGTAAGCCTATTGGAACGCTGCAGTGAGACCCCTATCCACCAACAGATCAAACGTCGGAAGTGTAGCTGAATTGGACACACGCTGCATAGGGACCATGATCACATACCAAGGCAAGCCTTACTGAAACTACTGGTAGGGTTTCAAAAACTCTTTAACTGTTCGATAGTAAGTAGGTACATTTATTGAGAATGGCTTAAGGCTACATAACATAATGCTAAGATTAATAGGAGCGGTGCAGCAATGAGAAAACGGAAAACATTTAACCGTTAGAGTATCCATTGCGCCTCAGCGTAAATGGTTGAACTTACATCAAAATAATTTAAAACAATATTGTTATTCTTAAAAAGTTCTTAAACACAATACCTATTTATTTATTTATCTTTTAAGGTTCGCTCACAGTAACATTTTTTTAAAGTGAGGAAATTCCTACATATATGCTATGCCGGACTCTTAAAGACTAAAAACCACACATATCCTGCTTAACAGCCTGCGGTTGGGAGCCCCGGGTAAGTCCTCGGTAGTCAACCCAGAACTTCCAACAGACCTACGGCTACCACTATGGCCTCACCTAAGTGGGTTTGGGTGCTATCTCGCGTTTTTGGGAGGTTTTCGATCACAGTAACGTTAATTATTTCTAAAATAATGAATAGTAGCGATGCGACGGGAGTAAACGCAACGGGGGTAAATGACGGGAAACATGATATCAAAATAATAGTGCCCTTTCTCTCTGTCTCTCTCTCTCTCTCTCTCTCTCTCTCTCTCTCTCTCTCTTATGAAACGCAAACGAAGTTGCGCGGGTCAGCTAGTACTTTATAACCGACAACCTTAGTTAGAGTATTAGAAGGTACCTACTAATACTCTAAGCCGACAACAGGGTTTATAGCCTACTTAATAAGCTCTGAACATTCTTTCGTCATTAGAAAGCCAAATTCAGAAGTAGGTATAAATAAATAATAGCAATATAGGATTCATATCTCTACCATTATGAAGAAGAAAGATTTATATCAAGAAACTCACTTAAGTCGCTATTAGATATTATTATAGATAGTTAAATTACTCTGCAGTAGGTAACGTTGGCAGGCCGCTATGCAAGGAGCGAGCAGTAATAATTTTTAATGATAAATTATAATGGTATATTTCCATACCTCTTGCCATACCTAGTGCTACACGTTCGTCATAGTTCGCAAAATTGGTAACATTGCTCAAAGTGAACACGAAATGTAATAAATCGATGCTCGTTCAATTTCCTATGGGGCCGTTTAACCTGCTCCGAACTCCGGTGACACTTGCAGGTATGAGGTATGAGCCGTCACGTAACTTGCACACTTTGTGACTACATTCTGTATGAATTCAATTTTGTCATGAAAGTTTTTTCTAAGAGATATTTTTTTAAAAAGTGGCCACGTGCATTGTACGGTTTTCTACAAATTTTTACTTCTGATTAGTTCGCTGAGGATGGCAAATAACGTTTCCTTAGGTAGGAAACAAAAGGATCGCTAATAAAAGCCTGGTTGATCCATCGATTACACAACACACTGAAAAAATAATAGTTTTTTTTTATTTACGTGAGGGAAAATCCTCATGGATGTTAAGCCGAACCGACTAAAAAGCCTCACGTGTCCTGCTAACAGCCTACGGTTGGGATCCTCGGGTAAGCCCTCGGAAGGATACCCCAGGACTCCTAACAGTACCACCACCATGCCACCGCGGCTCGCCAGGGGATTACAATAGAATAGAATAGAATAGAATAAAACTTTATTTGTACACCTCGTTATAAACTATTTACAAAATCAAACATACAATATTGTACAAAGGGCGGTCTTATCGCTAAAAAGCAATTTCTTCCAGACAACCTTAGGATGGACAGAAAAGATATATGTTATAATAGATGGGTAGTTTAGGTGTAGAGATTAAGCATATTTATACAGACTACATACATACACAACATATACATATATATATATATATATACATACCCATATATACAAATACACATATACACATACATACATACGTACATTATATAAGTACATATACCTAGACATACGTTTATAAAAATAATATATACGTATAACAAATAACAACTTCAGTGTGAAGACCGTAAATATTTGAAATCGTAACAATTTAGAGTATTAACTACCGTGTCAGATAATGTTGCTTTACCATTCGCTTGAAGACATCCAGAGACTGAGCACGTCTAATCGGTGTAGGTAATGCATTCCATAACCGCACTGCCTGTATGGTGAAAGATTTGTCATAAAAACTGGTCGAGTGGGTAGGTACTGCAAGTTCCAAAGATTCCGACGAACTCAAGGATCTTGAATGTGTGTCATTAAGGAACATAAATCGTTCTTTAAGATAAGTCGGGGAACGTGGATCAAATAGTATACTGTAAAGCATAGAAAGTATATGAGTATTTCGACGAAGGCGAATTGGGAGCCACTCGAGCATGTTGCGATATTCAGTAATATGATCATATTTGCGTAAGCCAAATATGAATCTTATGCAGAAGTTTTGTAGGCGCTCAAGCTTATCAAGTTGCTCTTCAGTAACGTCGAGATAGCTGATATCTGCATAATCTAGCATAGGAAGTAAGAGAGATTGAGCTAGTGCAATTTTAGTGGCCTTTGGCAGAAAATTACTTAGTCGGCGCAAGGATCCTGCAGAAGCAAACAGCTTTCGGCTGACTTCCTGCAGTTGAGGACACCGATAGCGTGCCATCAATCAAAATGCCCAGATTTTTGACCGTTTCGCTTATAGTTAGCACAACACCGTCAAACATAACATAAGGCAATTGTGTTCTATCTATTCGCGACACCATAATAAGACTGCCGATAACAGCCACCTGAGTTTTGGAGGGGTTAACTCTAAGTCCATACCGCTTACTCCACCTACATATCCGCCTTAAGTCAGAGTTGATAATTGATATGGCTTCTGTAATTTCATGTGCTGGAGCTTGCATATATCTGTAAATCGTCTGCATAAAGGTGGTAGGATGACAATAGAGATTTTGAAATGGAGTTTATGAAGATGGAGAAAAGTAAAGGTGATAAAACGCCACCCTGTGGTACGCCCACAGTCGTGTTGCACCAAGAAGAAAGTGATTCTTCAATGCGTACACGCTGACGCCGTCCAAACAGGTAACTATGAAACCAGTCAATCACTGTTGGAGATATGTTAATCGAGCGCAGTATGCCAAGCAGGATTTGGAAATCCACTGTATTAAAGGCATTGCTAAAATCAAGTAAGGATAGTACAGTAAGATTTTCATTACCCATGCCCAGCCTAATGTCGTCCGTAACGCTGATCAGCGCACTGGCCGTACTATATCCCGGACGAAAACCAGATTGGTAAGGGTTAAGGAGCAGGTTTCTATTTAGGAATGAGCTTAGTTGGCTGTGTACAAGCCGTTCCAGAACTTTGGAAAGGAAAGGTAAAATGGCTATGGGACGATATTCAGCAAAGGATATAGGGTTAGGCTTTTTGGGAATGGGGATAATTTGCGCCTCTTTCCACGTTGTTGGAAATACACTGGTAGTTAAAGAGTAGTTCAGGACATGGCTTAAGGTAGGAAGGATTTCATCCAGAATAGGCACGACCATGTTACGGCTCAGGCAGTCAGTGCCAACTGCGTTAGAGCTTATCGACATTATGCACCTCTTAACATCACAAGCAGATAATTGTTCAAAAAGAAACGGTTGAAAAGAAGGAGTTGGAAGTGATGAAAGATATTGTAAAGTATTTGCTTTACTAGTTTGATCATAACTTAAAGACGAACAGAAATGTTGATTTAGTGAATCAGTGTTAAGTGTTTTCGGAATATCCTGTTGTTTAGGTTTTCCAACCCCTAGTGTTTTCAGAAACTTCCAGGTTTTCGCAGGGTCCCCGTTCTGGACCGATTTATGGATATACTGGCGTTGTGCTTTCCTACACACCTTGCCGCAGAGGTTTCTACAGGCAATATACGTCTCGCGGTTTTCAGGTGTAGGCCGACGCTTGTACTTACACTTGGCTGCGGCTTTTTTAGCTATAAGGGATTTTATTTCAGTGGTGAGCCAAGGTGAAGGCAAGTGCCGCACCCTTACCGCCCGTATTGGAGCATGAAGATCATATAGTTCTACTATCTTGTTTGTTAGAATATTTACTTTCTGCTCAACACAATCGGTTGAGAAGAGTGAGTTCCAATCAATATTTGAAGCATCCTCTCGCAGCTTATTAAGGTCCATGCCACTAAAATTGCGCTGCATGAGGATTTTAGGTTTGGATTTAGGAGGGCGAAGGTTGTAAGAGAGGTAGATTAAATCATGGTACGAAAATTCATCAGCTGTGCATTGTCCATGCTTAACAACTGATTCAGAAGATGAAACAAGGATGAGATCGATTAGAGAGGGACGACAATCAGGAAAGTGATGAGTGACGTTTAAAGGTAGGATAGACAAGTTGCAGGAGTGAATAATGCTAGTGAAAGTAGTTGAGCGAGCAAGCGATTGAGGATCTTTTTAGATTAAACATGTGTTAAAATCGCCCAAAATTATAGTATGAGCGTATGAGGGAGAAAGGCGCTCTATTACATCTTCAAAGGACGAAAAGAAATTGATTTTAGATGACGAGGAATAATAAATACCAAGTAACACCTTGCTATGATGAAGCTCCACCTCGAGGAATATTGATTCCCCAGCATTTGAAGGCGGTAGCTGAGGTGACATTTCCAGGATCTTAAATTTAAAAATTACGTAAACATTTACTAACTAAACACCATTAGCTAGTTACAAACAATTATCTACAGCTATCTCTAAATTATGTTACCAAGACGAGACCATTTATAACAAAACGTATTTTCTTGTTACATCCCGCCTGCTAATTACCACAAAACAAATTAACAATACAATTATATCGTACAATGTACATTAACTGTTGTGTACATCTTATAATTAAACATCCTGCGCGCGAAGTTCGTTGTCAAAAAGCACTTTTGCTGAACAATGCGACTGTTCCCTGTGATATGATATGTGACAGCCGCCATTAGCATAAGTGTGTGTATTTTGTTGAACGATGACATGACTTTTTGTACATGTTTTGTACACAGTGTGTCGAAAATTGTGTACAATGTACATTTTTAGGGTTTCGTAGTCAAATGGCAAAAAACGGAACCCTTATAGATTCGTCATGTCTGTCTGGCCGTCCGTATGCCACAGCCACTTTTCTCCGAAACAATAAGACCTATGAAATTTAAACTTGGTACGTAGAAAAAAAGAAAGTTTGTAGTTTCAGAAGACTAACGCTACGTCCTAGGTAGGCGGTTCAAAGCGAACGCGATTCTGAAGCGGTGACACGCGAATTCAACGCGACGCGGTGCGACGCGGCGGCTATGTCCTACGTGCACGCGAATCGATTCGCACAGCCGCCACCGACCGGCGACGCTGCCGTTCAGTTGGCACTTTGCATCAGCCTAATGCAACTGCTATAGATCAAAAAAATGTATGGAGTTCTAGATTTTAGGTTTTCAGAGGCTGGTTTCCGCAAATCAAAGTCATTTCTGCGCCTATTTTGGTGGGGGTTTTGGTATGGCTATTGCCATCCCAGTTCCTCCAATAAGTCTAGCAAACTCTTCACGTTGCCGGAGACTTCCTGAAGCGACCTTGGTGTACCGAAGTGTCTAGCCCTGTATCCTTACCAGTTATGGGCATTCCATAAGAATGTGACTGGCAGTTCGTCCGTCTGCAAAGGGTCTGTGACACCTGAATTAAAGAGATGATTGTTAAGTAGACTGTGACCGTAGCTTTTTAAGCTATTGCATAGCTTCTATCGCGGGCCTTGCGAGGAGACCGAATCCAGAAATTGTGTCACGAAAATAAATCACACTCTCGGCTACCTTCGGCCACGCTCGGCCACGTTCGTGTATCTCGCACTTCATATACCAACGTGTACACGTGAGCGTTTGCATAACGTGTACCTATGTATATGAAGTGAAGTAGGGTGAAGTGGGGTGGGCTGAGGTGTGTAGGGTGGGGTGAAGTGAAGTGGGGTGTGGTGAGGTGAATTGGTGTGAGGTGGGGTGGGGTGAGGTTAGGTGGAGTGGAATTTTGGCCTTTGGCCTTTGGGACTTTTGGACTTTTGGACTTTTTGGCCTTCTGGACTTTTGGCCTTTTGTACTTTTGGACTTTGGACTTTGGACTTTGGACTTTGGACTTTGGACTTTGGACTTTGGACTTTGGACTTTGGACTTTGGACTTTGGACTTTGGACTTTGGACTTTGGACTTTGGACTTTGGACTTTGGACTTTGGACTTTGGACTTTGGACTTTGGACTTTGGACTTTGGACTTTGGACTTTGGACTTTGGACTTTGGACTTTGGACTTTGGACTTTGGACTTTGGACTTTGGACTTTGGACTTTGGGCTTTGGACTTTTGGATTTTGATCCTGCTTTTTTTTGGCAAGTCCAAAAGTCCAAAAGTCCCAAAAGTCCCAAAAGTCCAAAAGTCCAAAAGTCCAAAAGTCCAAAAGTCCAAAGTCCAAAAGTCCAAAAGTCCAAAAGTCCAAAAGTCCAAAAGTCCAAAAGTCCAAAAGTCCAAAAGTCCAAAAGTCCAAAAGTCCAAAAGTCCAAAAGTCCAAAAGTCCAAAAGTCCAAAAGTCCAAAAGTCCAAAAGTCCAAAAGTCCAAAAGTTCAAAAGTCCAAAAGTCCAAAAGTCCAAAAGGCCAAAAGTCCAAAAGTCCAAAGGCTGAAATTTGGTACAGAGATACATTATAGTCTGGAATAACACAGAGGCTACCTTTTATCCCGGGAATGGCTTCCCGCGGGAACAAATTTTACGCGGGCGAAGCTGCGGGCATCAGCTAGTATTCTTATATAGAGGAAGTGGGACTAATATTGTTTACTTAGAAAGGCATAATCGACGATAATAAATTTACTTCTTTTATCCCATAAAATACGACGTTCTTGGATTACATTGATTAAAATTTCTATTTCCAACATTATAAAAAACACGGCGGCACCGCATCTAGTTCGCGCGCAAATATCAAACCAACTGATCGCGTTCGCTTCATTTCGCGCCGCCCCGCACCGCACCGCACTTGCGTTTGGTCACGTAGGACACTTCAATAGGTTTCAACTGTTTGTTGGTATCGCGCCGCGCCGCGCCGCTTTGCGTTCGCTTACGTAGGACGTCGCCTAAGTCATCAAAAATGCTATTGATGTTTCTAACATCATTTTTTCTAAACTGAATAGTTTCCGCAAGAGACACTTCCAAAGGGAAAAATGTGCGCAGGTTGTGATGACACACTGTACAGCCGTCAGCCTAATTGTATTCGACTGTACGCGCACAACTGTAAGGTAAGAACCTACGGAGCCCTACCTAACACGCAAGTCCCTATTGAACCCTTACGTGCCTAATTCGCTAAGGCTCTGTTCTACCCTATAGTGTGATTTTAACCCTAACGTATCTACCTAACACGCTAAGTTCCTAACGAATCCTAACGTCCCTAGTACCCTAAGGCCCTAGCCTAGCATATACCTAGTGTGGTGAATATATACATAGATAGATAGTTACGGGATGCCTGCACCATGCGACCTAAGGTGGCAGACGGATGGTTGGAAGGATGTCCAGGATGCGGAGAGATTACTCACTGCCAATCGCACAGACTCATACGACTGCTGAGGCTAAGGGTGTCTTGGCCACAGTGAGGGGTAGTGGTGGTAGGTGAGGTGGTTGGCCTATTCTTCAGATTCGCCGCTGAACACCATAAAGGGTAGTGGTCGACCCACAATTATATCAGCACTGAAGAATAGACCGGAGGGAGTGAGTCAAAGTCGTGTGAGACGTAATGACTGATTTATTTACAAAATAATTGTTCTTATATATTAAAATTATCCTAAGTACACAAGTATGGGTGTTTATTAGTGTGCCATCGGTGTAAATTGCCTCTGCAGTAGTTTAAATCTTGGTCAAATATTTTGATGATTACAGCCGACCTTTGGAGCGCTGCTGAGTGATGAGTTGCAAATTTGATTGCATTATGTTCTTAATTGAACACACACTGATGAAAATTTACAAGTCTAATCCAATAATCCCTACTTAATATTATAAATGCGAAAGTAACTCTGTCTGTCTGTATGTCTATTACGCTTTAATTATACAATAAATGAAGACGGGCTGTATAGATAATATTCCTTTGCCTACTCAATGTTAGCACGAATAGACGACAAAGTCTAGTGTCAACATGCTATTGTCAGTGTCAATGTCACAAGCACTTGCACTTCTGTCTTGAGAGTAGCGAAAAATCGTTTATAAATCTATGGTTCTGTCCTGACGGTTTGTTGTAGTGTCAATTTGTCATTGTCACTTTCTTGTCTAGTAGTACATAGTGGATGTTTTTAAATAGTTTTCTGCAATAAACCTTGTTGATACCCCGAAAAATAACGAAATAGAAAGATGATGTCGGCAGAAAACTCGCCGGCAAAGGCGTCAATATCACCTAGTGTTATTGAAACGGTGGAAGACTTTGATTACCAGGTACTACTTATTTACAACGCCTACTTTCTTTCTTGAGACATAATAAAATAAAAACCTTGTGTTTTTTGCAGGATATATTGATAAAACACGTTGATATATCAATAGTGGAGTCTGAGAAACGTGCTAATGGAACACTACATGTCCGAGACCATTACACGGTTTATCTAATTGATCTCAAGTAAGTAGTTCTTTCCTATTGTTTTCTTATGAAATTAGCCGTCCATTATGTGCCAATTAGGCTTATTATTGGCACTTAAGTCGCTCTCAATTGTAGCTAGTAACTGAGATACATCACTTCTTTTATTAGGTTGTTGAACTCATGTACTTATTCAAAGTTGTATTTTCGATAGTATAAAAATCATAAAAAAATTAATACCACTAGAATTCATTCGCTATTTCACTATCGCTCTCAGCCAAGTGGCTCTGTTGATAATTTTAATTACTTGTAGTGTTCAAATATGTAGATGAATGTAAAGTATCCATTTAAGTTACATTATGTTTTTCTGTATGTTTATTAACCTACTTTGTGGAGATAAATGATAATATTTACTAAATTCTTACAAAACTATTCCACTTTTGGGTGTCTAGTTTACACGAAGTTTTTTTATATTATACAGTTGATGTTATATTATAAAAAACCTTGACTTTGTCTTAGCAAGAACCTTGCATTATGTAGTACTGTTACTATCTGTTCTCTCTAAATTTGCAGGTCGCTTCCCATACTACGCCTCTATGCAAGCGACAAACTTAGAGCAAACGGGTTATGCATGATTAGTTGCTATTCTGTAAACTCATATTCATGCTGTACTATGACAGCCTTCTCAAAGACACTAAAGAACTATCAATAAAGTGTCACATTAAGTAATACTTTTTTCGATAGCCCAACTGAGTAACCCGTCACCTCTAAGTTGAACGCCAGGCAAGAAATGTTGTCATTCATACATAGTCACACCTATATCCCTGAAGGGGTAGTCAGAGGCATAGTATACTCCCACATTTCATCTTATAATTTTATGTCCCACGTAATAGGTTGTGGGTGAGCCTATGTTGACGTAGACAGGCGCAGGTGCATTTGAGATTTTTCAAGCCGCCCATAATGCCTTCAACTTGACTTAACTACTGAATGTCTGAAGCAATGACATAGCCGCCAAGTTACCCAGTCCTGAACACAAGTTCCTTACTACCGCTGACGCCTCCCGCCTCCGCCTGCAGACTATGGGAGGGTCGCGTATGAATTTCACAAGTTATAGATATTTTATTACTCACTATTTATTTCAGAGTAACAGATGCAGACTACAAACTAGTACAATCAAAGATCAGTACTATATGGAGACGATATACAGAGTTTGAACAGATACACGACTATCTACTGGTCACATATCCACATGTTATTATACCTCCTTTACCTGAGAAAAGAGTAAGTAAATTTGAAATATCACCACTAGATTTTATGCATAACGGTGCTGTCGGGAACATGGCCTGTTTTCACTCGTGAAAATCTTCATTAAAGCTATGCTGGATTCCTACGAAATCAAACCACATGATGCTCTTCCTTCTGCCTATTGCCGAGAGTTCTGGGTACACCCTAGGAATGGTTAGCCCAAAGCTTCCGAGACAGAGTATGTTCCTAGCTATCTTTTGACCGACAGAGAAGCTTAGTATATAGAAGTATACTTCAATTTATCACATAAGCCATGAAACCTTTTACATGTAAAGCTAATGCCATCTGTTCTAATCCGGCGCGGTTTTCCGTACCGGTTTCCCACAGGAATTCATTGTTCCTGGGATTAAAAGTAGCCCACGTCTTTTCCTATTCTTCATCTCTGTACCTAGTTTTTATCAGAATTGATAACTCAAGAAAGGAGGTACTTTATGATCCTATCATATGCGGGTTGCGATCTCAATGTGACTCGCGTAAAATTTAAATACATAAATATTGAATATCCTCTAACATTGAAACAATTTTTCTTATAGAAAACTAACCAACATAATTTCCTATCAGCCCCGTAACCATGTTTAGTAAAATTACTTAAGTTACGTATGCAATTATCCAAAGATATTGTAAAAGAGGAGATATGTCGAAGCGTAAGAACGTACAGTAAAGGGCCAAAAAGAATGCACATCGAGCTTTAGAAAGAGGCAATCGGCTAATTTCTACTTCGTATAGCGATATCTGTGTCGCACACACCATGACGTTTGTTTTGTCAGTCATGGTTCAAATACGAGAGAGTGCAGTCGCTTATCTAAGCCAATATATATATAGAGCTGCTAAACCCCCTATAAAATTAAATTAGCACCTACTATGGCATCTATAGGGAAAAAAGGTAAGCCGTTAGTCTACCAGTCACGCGAAATTATCCATAATGTTTATAAATATTTTTTATCTGAAGCCAACCAATTTAAAAACATGAGGATGTTAATGTAAGTAATTATTTTAAGAAGGTTCAACAGAGAGTTGCAGATGCCACTGGAATTTCAAAAAGAACTTTGAACAATATATTAAACGAAGTCAGCACTGGCACTGATAATACACATTCCAGTGGAACAAAATCCAGCTCTCGAAAAAATGGGAGACCAAAAAAACAATTTCGTTTAGATATGGACGATTTTGATTACGATGTTGTTAGAAGAATGGTGTACGATTTTCATCTGCGTTACAAACAACTGCCTACAATAAAAACATTAAAAGCTAAATTATCTGAGGCTATTAATTATAATGGGTCTGAAAAGACGTTGAGAAAAATTCTTTATGAAATGGGATTTGCGTTCACAAAAATAAAAGACAATAGAAAAGTTCTAATAGAAAAGCACGATGTAGCTCTCAAACGAATTGAATATCTGGACAAAATACGCGAATTTCGCGAAGCAGGAAAAAACATTATCACAACGAAATGAATAACGAAAACTACGAGAAGTGGCTGGTTAATCAATTAATTCCAAATATACCTAATGATTCTGTTATGGTTATCGACAACGCACCCTATCACAATAAATATGTTGAAAGACCCCCCAACTCAAACACCAATAAACCGGAAATGATCAATTGGTTACAAAGACACGAAATTTCAGTTGATCATAAATTAACAAAACCTCAGATATATAATATTATATGTCAGCACAAGGACAGATTTACAGAGTTTTCCGTGAACAAGATACTAGCCGAACATGGGCACACTGTGTTGCGATTGCCACCGTACCATCCGGATTTTAATCCAATTGAAAATATATGGTCTCAACTAAAAGGCTATGTAGCCACGAAAAACGTGGATATGAATTTAAGTTCAATAAAGACATTATTAACTGAAAAATTAAACATGATCGGGGCTGATGAGTGGAAAAAGGTTTGCGATCATGCGATAAAATGCGAGAATGAATATCGAGGAATTCAACACGCTATGGACGACAAAATAGATAGATTGGATAGGCTAGTAATAAATACAGCTGATAGTGGCAGTGACACAGACCTCAATGAGAGCACAGATAGTGAAATGGAAGGAATTGAATATACATGATTTTGTTTTTATTATACTAATTCCGTATTTTTCCCCGTGCGGTGTTCTATTAGAATAAGAAAAATAATATGTCGCATAAGTCGACTAAGGGTACAGGGTTAAACCGTGTTGTGGCCGATGGCCTAGCAATTTGTCACCACAATATTACACTTTTTGTCGATCTTATATAAAATATATATTTATGAAGATTTGAAGATTATTTTTTCCTAACAAAAATATAGCAATAATTAAAAATAGTTACATCGTGTTTTACAGCTCTATATATTTCACCTGAAATCAAAACAAAACAACAATAAAGTACTTAGTGCTAAATTCAAATTCTGATAAACGACTAATCTAATAATTGATGTACATGGAAATGAGCATTCGTTTGCATTCGGAAATGCGATGATTGCCGATGTGCATTCTTTATGGCCCCGTACTATACGTGACGGTGGCTTACTGCAGTGGCAAAGGCCAATGACGGCTTAATTTCATGCGGCGGCCGCAGGTACTGCTGATCGTTAGTATACATTGCTGCGTAGGAGGTAGCGTCGAACCAAATAGATAGTACCAAAGATAATATTACATACAGATAGGCAACTCCCTGCCTCCCACTGAGCAAGCTTCCCCACCCCCGCCACAGCAGTCACTATAGTTGGAGGGTATTTTAACGGAACGTTTGCTTAGCCTTAGCACATTCAAGCTCTGTAGGTACAGTATAACGAGTTTTTAGTGTAGGTGACGGAATTTAAAACGAATCATTTATATGAAGTTTCCGCACAAAAATAAGATCGCACGACACACACTTGTATTTTTTGAGCATGATGCGGAAATACAGACACACCTCTCTGTGACGCTTCTCTGTTATTCCTATTTCTATGGAATGATTTGTCGGCCGTGATCTCTAACAGATACTAACTGTTAAAAGATAACTATACGAGCTCTGAATAATCCGGACCGATTTGATAAGATTGTATCAATATTTTGCAATCTCCAGAAAAGAGCCTACATACATACATACATAACATCACGCCTGTCTCCCAACGGGGTAGGCAGAGACTTGACTTTCCACTTGCTACGATTCTGGCAAACAACTTTCGCTTCTTCAACTTTCATAAGTGTTCTTCATACATGCTCTTCGGTTAAGGGTACTCTTGACCTGGCCTTTTTTCCGAAGATTGTCGATTTGATCGACATGAGTATGCCGAGGTCGACCCCTACCAGTTTGCTCATTCACTCGCTTCATAAATCTGTTTCGTCAGCCTATTTCCATCCATTCTCTCCACATGTCCAAACCATCTGAGCATCCCTTTCTCTATCTTAGTCACTACATCTTCTGTCATACCGCAATGTTCCCTTATCACACTATTCTTTACAAACGCTCGAAAATCCCAGTTCTATAAGTTGGCTATAAATTTTAAGGAAATTATCTGTGATACTTCTCGCAGGTGTGAACGAGTCACGAGATGCAATCACAACATACCCATTCTCTATGTTAAAGCATTATTAGTCGACTATCTTCGGTGGCGCATTCGGTAGTGATACCGCCTGCCGCACTGAGGTCCCAGATCGGTTCAAATCCGAAAATTTACGGATAGTCTGCATTATAACTAGATCTTAGATAAAATATGCAATTACCGCTGATATGCAAATTCATATAATCCGGTCTCTACTCATGTTAATTTTTTTTTATTTGAATGTATACGTGATCCTTCTTTGACATTATTTTATAATACTCAATGATATCCTACATAAAAGTACGAATAACATTATGGTTCTTAAACATTCCGATGGAACATGATACGCTAAGAAATAATATGACTACCGGTTGCACAAAATGTTTTAAATCTGCAGACTCGCCTATCTAAACATACTCTTTTGTTCTTCAGCTAAAGAGTGGGTGGTATGTATTCCCAAATAAAACATAGATATGTTTCCCTTATATTTATTTATCGGCCCACATTTCAAGTGTCTACTAACTATCGCTTCAAACACTTTAGAAAACACTGTTGGGATTTATGTCAATTCAGAGTCACAAGTAAGGAGTGCCAGTTCTACTAATCCTTTGATTTCATTGTCGGCAGTATTTTGAACGAAAATGCTTTTAAAACGTTTCCTTAGACCGCGTACAGTCGAGCTCATAAGTTTATGATCAAGAACAGGGTTCATAAAAATGTAGATTAAATAGTGCACTATGGGCAAAGAATATGAGTTGAGTAAATATACAGAAAATGTTTTACTACTCGACCAAGTCTTTTAGAATTACGCGTGGAATGGCTCTAACTGATAACTGCGACTCTTACTGTTTGACGTAAGCTTCCCCAAGAACCAAGGAACGACATCATCCCTATTTATCTTTGATCTTATCTATTAGGTATACCACGCTGGTCTGACGAGTTGGTATATGGTTTTATTTCGAGGTTTTCTTGTCTTACAATGGGTACCTACTTTGCGAAAGTGTCCCTATCGCCTTTTACGACACTTATAATGATGAATTGCGGTGGAGGCATTCGCACTCTCTGGTTATCACACAGCTAAAGTGGACAAAAAATAATAGCCCGTTTTGACATCTGAAAAGTTTCGATTGGCGATTTCGTAATCAGCAAACGAAAGTTCGTTCAGTGGTGAGAATCTGGATTCGGGAATCTGCCAAAGAGATTCGTCGCTATGTAAAACTGTTCTGTTACATTTCATGAGTATGATAGGCAGCATTTTTACTGATATATTTCAAGTAAATTTCTTTAGCGACTAGCTAGCTATGGTAAAAGGGATAAAACTAGTACGGTCACTACTTCTGATATTATTATGCTAACGCAGACGGTCAAACCGATTAAGTATCTGCTAAAATTGAAATAAAATAATTTTCTATGCAAAAATAAATTCACATTCAAGGCCTCAACATCAAGCTACTTGAGACAGACACTTCTTCCAGTTCCGTGCCAACTGGAAAGTGGTTCAAATCCATAAGTTGTCAGCATCCTATAGTTTTAGCCGTCAGTGGTCTGGTTTTTCCGAATAATAATATGTTTTGTCTGTCCAAGATCGATGTCATACATGTTCTCTGTTATTGCAATTACAGTTAGCGTATAATTTGCAGTATTTTATACACCACATCACACCATTGTGAGATGTAATTTGACTTTTAAAACTTGGTGGAAACAGAATTTATATACTAACTCGTTCGACGCAAATACCTAATGTATTATCAATTGTAATCTCAGAGCTGTCTGTCTGGGAATTAATCATATACGATCTTATCATTCGAGAGCGTTCTGATTATGCAGCGTGCAAATGTAAACACAAGACGCTGTTTTGAATACTTATATATTTATTCATATTTGAAGTTAGTTGTAACTGAGAATAGAAATAAATGCTTATTTATACACTAACAAATATTCACATGAATCTTTAATACAGGTATCGAATTGTATTATAAACGGTTTTATCGCTAAGTTAACTTCTTCTAGACAACATCAACAGGGTGATATTGTTTTACAATTTTATCAAATGCGTACATCGCAGCTATTTATAGTAGAATACCCACAATACTTGTTGTTAGGATTCCGTACCCAAAGGATAAAAACCGGACCCTGTTACTGAGTCTTCGCTGTCCGTCTGTGTTTCTGTCACCCGGGTTATAAGACACATCTCATGAACCATAATAGACAGTTAAAATTTTCACAAATTATGTATTTCTGTTGCCGCTATAACAAAAAATACTAATAACAGAAAAATAAATTAAGCGAGGCTCCAATACAGCGAACGTAATTATTTTACCATATTTTTTGTATGGACTCTCTTCTTCTTGATATTATTGGAAACTTCCTAAGAACCCTAAACCCTCTTTAATCCAATAAACCCCTTTATTCCATTCTTACAATTCCAGGTTCTTTACGCATGGAGGAAATCAGACACCACAAACCCAGAGTTCGTAGAACGTCGGCGGGCGGGGCTCGAGAACTTTCTATTGAGGGTCGCGTCA
This sequence comes from Miltochrista miniata, assembly GCA_933228765.1. Classification (NCBI taxonomy): domain Eukaryota; kingdom Metazoa; phylum Arthropoda; class Insecta; order Lepidoptera; family Erebidae; genus Miltochrista; species Miltochrista miniata. The sequence goes on along the minus strand of OW121758.1, from coordinate 30,845,824 downwards.
CATCCGAGGCTGTGTTTCGATGATCAGTTTATCAACTTCCTACAACAAGAGCATGGATGGCGGGAGACGATTACTGATAGCGGTTAGTAGCTATTTTTTATTACGTAGGTACTAGGAACGCCTTTATAGAAATTCTCACGGAAATTCCGAAACTAGAATTTTTTTCTTCATAAAACATACTTCTACATAAAAACCTGTGGCACTCTCTAGACTAAAATTATCAATCATACCCCTCTAGCAGGAAAAATATTCTGGCAGGCTACAAAGTTATATATTTAAGTATGTTTAGATGCATATTTTATGCACCCCCTTGGAAATAATCCTGGCGTGCCTTTGCCCACAAACGTACTTTCCCAAGGGACAGAATCTATCTTTTGTGAAATTTAATGTTCCTAAAAACATTTTACATTGTTTTATGTTAATATTTTGTAAACCACAGACCAAATTACTTCTAATGCTCTTAATAGAATCCAATTAGCCAACTTATTTATTTTTCGCCCACGCGCTTTATAGTACAGTCATCTCCCTTAAAGAGTATTTTTTTTATTAACGTGGGAAATGCATTTAGGAACTTTGCATCCATGCTTCGGTGCCAGCAGCGCGGCCTCGTATACCTCCCGGCCCCGGGAGAGGGGTTGTCTGTAAGACTGAACCCACTGAACCCCGCGATGACCGGCCTCGCCTTAACCGGGTCGCAGGATAGGCAGGAGGATAATTCACTACGACCCAGCAACCCAATTGAATACAGTATCAGGATCAGTCAGAATGATAGTTGGTGTGTAATCCGTTTAAGGATGACTCGGGCTACACCGTGCCGGGTCCGAGCCGAGTGTTGGCTGTAGCTCGGTCACCGAGCCGGTTCCGTGTCTGAAACAGGATGACTCACGCGAGACCGTGCCGGGTCCGAGCCGTGTGTCGGCCTAAGCAGGGTCACCGAGCCGTTTCTGTTCGCGACTATTCGGGCGAAGCTCGGCGGCACTGTATTCATGCAACGGGCCGTGCGCAAGCCGACCCGGGATCGATTTGCTTCCGAGCGTTGTCCGTTGCTCGGCCGTCACTCGGTTGCCACGGCAACGCTCGGAAACAACTCGGTCCCGCCTTGGCTCGGACTCGGCACGGTCTAGCGTGAGTCATCCTTTATTCCGAAACGTTCCTTTTCATATTGAATCAGCGTTTGATGTTCAAAATTGTTTAAATAATTTTGGCGTTGAATTATGTTTATGTTGAGCGCATCAACATTACCCATAACATAAGATTTCTTTACAGCAGGTCGCATCACTAATAGAATTATGTACCGACTTCCAAGAGACTCCGTAATTCTCCATAGACTCTGTAGGTATTTGTCTCGTATTTTATTTTTTTCTTATTAATTCTTCTAGCATGCGATCAGTCCAAGGACTATAAGCAGCTGTTTTCAGTAGGTCTTTGTCGAGTCAGATATGCCTCTCCAGTGACAGGCTATCTTTCAAGTTAATTAGGTCTGATCCCATGTGTGAGCTCTTTTCAACTTTCTCTTTGTCAGAGGATTCTTGAGTGCCAGTGCCAAACTATTTACATGTGCAAGTATTCTTTCCCGATATGATTTGCATCTATGTTCTACTTCCTCCCTAACGGTAGGCATTTCCAGGTATTGGTGCAATTCATCATTTCTGGTGAACCATGGTGCATTGACAATAGTTTTTAAGGCATTATTTTGATATCTCTGGAGGATTTCCAAGTTACTATTCTTTGAGGTGCCCCATAATTCAATTCCATAACTCCATGTAGGTTTCAGTACTGTTTTGTAGATCAGTAGCTTATTGTTTACTGACAATTTTGAGGTTCTTCCTAGAAGCCACTGCAATGACCTTTGCTTCTGGTTCACAATGTCTCTTTTCTTTTGTATATGGCAGCGCCAAGTTTGTCTGCGATCCAAGTAGAAACCAAGATATTTAACAACATCCGTATTAGGTAGTAATTCCTGACCAAGTGTGACAGATGGACAGTTTTGACGTCTAAGTGTGAATGTTATCTGGTTCGACTTTGCAGCATTGGCCTTTATTCGCCAATTCCTCATCCAGGTGTATAGTTTATCCAGGTGTATTTGCAAATTTTGAGACGCTAGTTCCGGCTCTCTATGGGATGTCAGGGCCGCCGTGTCGTCGGCGAACGTAGCTGTCACCACATTTTCAGTTTCTGGGACATCAGCTGTGTAAATCAGATATAGCATTGGCCCCAGGACCGAGCCCTGTGGGACTCCAGCAGCAATATCATGGGGGGGTGACATTGCCTCGTTTATTTTTACGAAGAACATACGGCCGTCCAAATAGGATCTGAGCAAAGTGTACAAGTTATGGGAAAAAAGCTTTTTAAGCTTGAAGAAGAGGCCCCGGTGCCAAACTCTATCAAAAGCTTGTTGGACATCAAGAAACACTCCTGCACAGTACTGCCCATTTCCAGAGCCACACGCACCCTGTCGGTCACCCTGTGAACCTGTTCTATGGTTGAATGCTTACTGCGAAATCCGAATTGGTGGTCTGGAATAATATTGCTGTTTGCTAGAGCTTCATTTATACGCTTTGCTAATACTTTTTCGAACACCTTAGATATAACAGGCAGAAGACTGATTGGACGATAGGATCCCGTTGAATGCGGCGGCTTCCCTGGTTTCAATATCATAGTGACTTGTGATGTCTTCCATGTGTTTGGGTAGTGTGAAGTTCTCAAGATACCATTTAACAATGTTGTGAAAAGTACGATAGCCTTTTTCGGTAGTTGCTTTAGTATTTCTGGGGTTATTAAATCAAAACCAGGCGCTTTTTTTGCTTCTAGATTGTTAATGATGTTTCTAACCTCATTTGGGGTACAGTGTCTCATAGGCAGACTCAATTGGTGATCAATGCATAAATAATCTTCAATTTCTTTATTTAGGGCTTCATTACCAGAGTCCTGATTGGGAGTGAAGACATGTTCCAAAAAAGTTCCAAATGCATTAGCTCTGTCCTGGTCAGTCTTTGTCCATGAGCCATCCTCGTTCCTTAGTGGGTGTTGTTGGAGATGTGGCTTTTGTGAAGACTGTATAGTTTTCCAGAGTGAATGCTCATTGAAACCATTAGGTTTGAGTTGCTCTAAGTTACTCTGCACTGTATCATTCTCTATTTGAGCCAGGTAAGATTTGAGTTCCTTACATGCTTTATTAAAAGCAGATTTCTCAGTGGTTCCTCGAGTAGAATGCCATACTCTCCTAAGGCGTCTTTTTTCTAAAACCCTTTGTTTCACCTCTGCAGGAAGATTTTTTTATGTCTTTTTGTTGCTGGTGTACTTAGCCAAGCAGATTTTTGTATAAGGTTAGTTAAATTTCTTGCAGTGTTGTCAATGTCTTGGCTAGTTTGCAATGATATTTTCAATTCAATGTTTTCCTCGAGATACTGTCTGAAGGATTCCCAGTCTGTGCAATTGTTACAGAGATACGCCTTTGATACCCTTTCTATGACATGCATACTTATGGTTGCAATCACTGGAGTATGGTCGGATGATCCATCTAAACAACTTTCTATCTTCATGTACCAGTTTTTTAGATTTTTATAATTGAAAAAGTCTATAAGGTCCGGTGTTTTCTTTGGATCTCGTGGCCATATGGTGGGTTGACAGGTTGTTAATATAGCAAGTTTGTTGTTGTCTATACTTATTTTCAATTCTCTTCCTTTAGTATTTGTTAGTCTCGAACCCCAAGCAATATTCTTGGCATTCCAATCACCTCCAATAATATATCTGTTTGGCAGAGTTTTAAATAAGTCATCATATTGGGAAGAAGAAATTTTATGTCTAGGTGGGCTATATAAAGATGAGATTGATATGCTTCCTTGTTTGTCATATACTTCAACTGTAGCTGCCTGTATGTGGGGTGTTCGATATCCTAGTCTCACATTATGTTTGATATTCTGTTTTATTATCACTGCTGCTCCAGCATGCGAAGTATTGTCCGGATGACAGACAGTGTATGTACAATAGCCACGAAGACTAAAGATGGATGCTCGGGTCATGTGCGTTTCAGTCACCAGCAGCGCATCTATATCATGATGTTTTATAAATGGTATGACTTCATGTTTGTTGTTCAACAATCCATCTACGTTCCAAGTTGCTATGGTTAAGGAATCCATTATTTAGTCATATTTGTGACGAGAGTTCAATATTTCACGGACATCTCACACAACGCTATCTGATCCCAAAGTAAGCTAGGAATAACCTGCTTGTGTTATGGGTATCAGACCACGGATATTAATACTTATATACTTCTAAATACATACATATTATACATAGAAACACCCAGACTCTTGAGACAAACATTTATGGGTCACACAAATATTTGTCTCCGGTGGGAATCGAACCCACGACCTCCAGCGCCGCAGGCGGTATCACTACCGACCGCGCCACAGAGGCAGTCAAGTTGTCAGTAGGTTCATGAGAGTACCTATTTGTTGAATGAGGAGGTCTAGCTTTTCAGCTTGTTTTGAAAGTATAAGTTCCAAATTTGATTGTGTGATGTTTGATTCTTTTACTACAGCCTGCGAGTAAGTTCTGTATGGTTTATCTTCTTTACCTTGTTCTTGTGTTGAAGATGGTTGTTGGTGTAGTTTTGTGGCTATTCTGCTGTACCTTTCTTCTACATTTCTAGTTGCTTCCTTAAATTTCACATCTCGCAGAGGGTGTCTTGGCATGGCTTTCCTTTTTTGTATTTGTAGAAAAATCTCACAGCCCTTGTAGCTTGCAGGATGATCGCCTAGTCACAGTGCACATTTAGCCGGAGTGTTTTTATCATTTTTGGTACAATCAGTTGTTTTGTGGGCACCAGCACACTTGACACATCTATAGGGTCTTAGGCAATTATTCCTTGTGTGCCCATATTGCTGGCATCGCTTACATTGTGGTACAGCAAGTTTTTTCTTTGGATCCTCAATAATCACAATGGTGTTATATATATGCCTCAGTTTTTTGACAGCCTGGTTATTAATGTTTGGTTCTAGATTGACAACGAATGTTGATAGAGGGATTTTTTCAGGTCTCGTATTTATAAACGGCAAAATATGAAAATAAAAAGCTTTCTTTCTATGCTTTCAAGTCATATTTTGGCGAATAATTTTGAAGACTTGCAATATTTTAGCTGCTGACTGTACTTGACGGCACATACATTTGGAGTTATAACCTACTAATATAATTACTGTGTCTGTTGGCAGTCACAGCCACAAACGTACCTAAATGACAAAAAAAAAGAATCGCCGAGACAAAGCATTCCCAAGACACGCCTACACATTGCAGTATTATTGCTAGAATCATCCCGGTCTATGTTTTTATAATACTAAAGTCACACTATAAGAACCACGCTATTGATTCCGGTCGCTAGTAATGTGGTAGTCGTTAGCCAAGTACATTGTTTGGGTAGCTGGAAAATTTTAAGACAGACCATGTCTGTTTTCAACAAAGAAATGCAGCAGGTAGCGCCTATAACATCTGGTTTTGCGACGGTAACCGAGACCACTTTCGGACCGTGTGCTTATCCAGCCTCAATATTATAAAAATAAATTTTAATTAAGCTAGACTTTATGTATGTACCACTTAGCTCACTCAAAATACCTTTCCATTATTCACAAAATACTCACGAATCTTATTTTTTCAGGTTACATTCTACAAGCAGAAAACAAGATAAAATCACTATCAGTATCAATCAGGTTAAAAAAGCCGGATCCAGAGATTGAAAGTGTAAAAAACTATGGGAAGCAACTAGAAACTAATTTAGGAAATTTTCTTTATACTAGGTAAGTCAACGATCAGTATAATAGCCCACCGCTCGCCACAGACAGGGAGTTCATCCTCACACTCTGCGTCCGAAGCGTTCGAGCACGGTTAGATCCGAAAGGGGCTTTCTCTCGCGCACGCTTAGATTGTGGAATGATCTCCCTGCTTCGGTTTTCCCAGACGCCTACAGACAATTGACAATTTGGCGAGCTTTATACAAAAAAAATATCAAAAAAACGTACATGTTATTTTCTCAAACATATTCTCCTGGCCATGGACAGCCAGTAGTAATAACTTGCACTTATCCATTTCGACACGGTATTACGCTTTTAATTAGATAGCTTATTACGTTGGACAAAAAAAAATGGTGAAATGAGTGCTTAAAGTATGCCTTTGCCTACGCCTTCGAGGATAATGTAAAAACTCTCTTAAGCCGTGGTACAACTACATGTGCGTATGAAAAGATAGCAACTGATAGCAACAAAAGTTATGCCTGGAATTAAACCGACTTTAAATTTATGTACATGAACTGAAAATAATACGCAAATACGATGATGTCGATGAATAGCACTGTGTTTTGGAACATCGTACTTCCATATTTATTGTAATTTATTTAAGACTAGCTGATCCCGCACGCAGCTTCGCCCGCGTAAAATTAGTTCCCGTTCCTGCATTCCTTGGTAACTTAGTCCCGGAATAAAAAGTCTAGCCTATCTGTTATTCCAGCCTATAATGTATGCCGTTTGAGCGTGAAAGAGTAACAAACATCCACACTCACAAGCTTTCGCATTTATAATATTAGTAAGAAGTAATGCCCGCCTTCCACTGCGAGCGAATCGGACCCATTACGGACTCCGCTATACTCGTAACGACGATTTTCATACATGTCCTTCCACTAAAGCGGACATGACATGTATCGAAAATCATCGTTACGAGTTTAGCGGAGTCCGTAATGGGTCCGACTCGCTCGCAGTGGAAGGTGGGCAGATAAATACTCGTACTGGATTTGGAACCATTGAGTATTAATAGTATCTAAACCACTATAGCGATAAATGAAAACTTAAAAAATTAATTTCAGGTCTAAAATAATAGAAAAGAATTACGCCTTATGCAAATTACATGCAAACTACGGTAAATTATTTAGCGAATGGAGCGTCATCGAGAAAGATATGGGCGACGGATTGCAGAAGGCTGGACATTACTTTGGTAAGTTATAAATTAATACTTTTTCGAAAATGGTACGTCGAAATGCAGTTTTACCAAATATATCACGAGAGTTCTCAGGAGCTCTTTTCGACCCGTTCTGAAACTGCCACTCTCGTAAAGTGGAACGAATTTTTGCCAGTACCGATATTCAAAAATCGTTTCTTTGTCGAACCATAATTTCATAGAGCGTTTTGCCAGCGCACGTTTTTCCTTTCGCTTACAATCAAAAGAAATTATCTCTCGTCTATATTCTTTCCGGCTTACGATCTAAAAGCAATGACTGCCTCTGTGGCGCAGTCGGTCGTGATACCACCTGCGGCGCTGGAGGTCGTGGGTTAGATTCCCATCGGAGACAAATATTTGTGTGACCCATTAATGTTTGTCTCAAGAGTCTGGGTGTTTCTATGTAACATATGTATGTATTTAAAAGTATATAAGTATTAATATCCGTGGTCTGATACCCATAACACAAGCAGGTTATTCCTAGCTTACTTTGGGATCAGATAGCGTTGTGTGAGATGTCCGTGAATATTTATTTATTTATTTATTTTCTTTTCTTGTCTCTATGGTTATAAGTAGTTGTACATCTTTTTGGTGATACATTATCTTTGCAAGTATCAGAACTCTCCAAATATGCTCATAAAATAGGTTTTTGTTTATTCTCCAAGTATTTGATAATACCGTCCCTAAGAAATATTTTGCGAGGAGGCTACTGGGGGCACTCAAGAATTTCCACTCGATAAAACAAACCTGAAAGAAAAGTATAGTAATGGTAGCGAATGTTCATACAGATTCAATAGCGGATAGTATAGACTCAGTAGCAGAAGACGAAGAACAGTTAGCAGATCAGCTCAAAGAGTATTTATTCTACGCCGGCGCGCTACAGCAGCTATGTACCAACCACGAGACGTTACAGCGAGCGCTTGAAAACGCACAGGACACGCTAAATAATAGGTAATGTATGGAAAATGTGATTATTTTAACTGTCCTTATTATTGTGACTTTTGATAAGCTTTTGAGTCTTAGCACAATGTTTAGTAATAATGAAATTTGCACATGTTATACTTCTAAATAAGGATTTTAAATGCAAATGTCAAAGACATAGATGATTTTTATTGAATCCTATGATTTTTACTTTAAAAATTTATAATAACTTACAAGAATCGATATTGAAATTCAGGAGTATCTCAAGGACGTATATTGGGACCAAGATTTCTGAACCTAATTAGAACTATTGAGAGAAAGAAATATTATAGTCACATTATCAGAATTATTACTGTATATTTCAGGATATCAGAAAGAAGTCGAGCAGCAGCCGGTAAATCAGGGCTAATGTCGCGGCTGTTCGGCACCACAGACCCGGATATAGTTCGCGACCAGAGTACACGTGCCCTTGATACTAAGATTGTTACTGATAAAGAAAATATCGAAAAAGCTAAGACTGATCTCGAGTAAGTACTTATTACTACAGACTTTAATTTATTACATAATAATTATAAACACAGTCCGTCTGGACAATCGACTCCAAAACTTACGACTGAATTTCACACACCCGTAATCAATAATGAAGAAGGTATTTTTAATGATTTATGCAAATTGTTTGAACACTCTACCATTTACACAGTTAATATGGATAATAAATAAAAACAACTTTGAATGTCTCCACTTTGAGGAATTTCAGTATACTCGTAAACATAGTCGCGATTTTTAACTGAACTGTACTGTATGTTTATGTAAAGCTACCCTCCGATATAAATACTGATTATCATAGTATTACAAATATTATAATTTTATGAGATGAGACTACTTATGGGGTGGAGGGTTGATAACCTGAGATACAGGAATCTTCCTAGTTCAGGTATCAGCCCGCCATGAATCTATTTACTGTATTTTATTAGTTTAAGAATGTGTATCTTCATGGTGAGAAAATAAACAATAAACTAAAATAAACTATTTTAACACAACCACGGAGGTATACATCATATGCACAAATAAAAAAATGACATTGTAAAGGTTTTCATTCGCTTGTTTTATAACATTTGTGACGTCATAGCAAAGAAAAGATAATAGTATTACATACAGATAGGCAACTCACTGATCAAGCTTCCCCACCCTGCCAGTCCCGTCACAGCTGTCATTATAGTTGGCGGGTGTCGTGAGGGGACATTTGCTTAGCCTTATTGGTCACACGCACACATTGAAGCTCTGTACGACGACAGAATTGAAAATTAATCATTTGTATAGTCCAATCCTGCCCGATCTGACAATAATGTAAACATGTCATGTTTTGACAATCGTTGTCTAAGACAGATGAGAAGAAAAATATAATAAGACAAATCATTGAATTTTTTACTATCCTGAGTAGGTATTTTAAATGAAAATAAACTATCATAAAAATGTTATTTGGTGTCGAAATGATTGTAAGAACACTGTATGACTCCTGGATACTGGAATAAAATCAGGGTGAATACTCAATTGCAAGTAACTATGGATATATAGGATCAAATGTGTTTGTTTACATTTTTGCGCAAAGCTATTGAAATACAGTATATCGAGTTTCCGCCCTGTGGTCATAGTTCGCCATAGCGTGTCTTCACTGATATCAAAATATATCTCAGTGGATTTTTTTCACTGTAATTATTAGTCTTAATTACCTATCCCACTTCCAGACAGCCTAGACACTTTGCTAGTAATATGATTTTATAAAAATAAAATTATTTTTGACAGAGACTTTACCAAGAAGGCGTTAGTAGAAATAGAATTTTTCCAAAAGCAAAAAGACAAAGATCTCCACGAGTCGCTCGTCGGCTTCATCACCCTACAAGTTAAAGCTGCTAAAAAGGTATGTCATTGTATCATTGTAAAATCAACCTTATATCACACTCACTACTGTATGTTTTCCTAAGTAGGTGGTTGTGTAGCATTTGAGTTCAATTTCGCTTGCACAAAACCGACAGTTTTAACTAGGCGCCTAATATATCTAGAAACGCACAATCAATAATATCGCCGCTAGAACTACGCAGGAGTCATTCACTCTTCGTACCGAGAACTTTCATATCGCGATGCAGAACTTCGACTGGCTTTCGCTATGTGACTGTCGCACGTAGGGGTATTTGGGCCTAAAAGGTGGCCAATATAGGAAAGAGACAAAACATGAAATTCTAAGAATCTTTTACGCTCGTTACTTTATGTGTATGTTGAGAGAAAACTACCCTCATTTTATTTTGTAATTGCGTTGCATTTTATTGAAACGCAGTCGTCATTTGAGTGCTCTGTGGAATATACGTGAAATATACAGTGAAATTGAAAATAAAATCATTCTTTTAAAATATTTTTTTCTCAATATTGATACAAATTTTGATTTAGTTATGTCATTAGGAGAAGACAGTGTACCAGGTATGTGCATTCCACGTAATAAAACAATGTGAAACATTTAAGACATCTACGAAATATTGTTATTTGCGAACTACTGTAAATGGCTCCTGATTTAGTGATTTATATTATCTTTTTTTACTCATAAATGACAGCCCGTGCATTCCCCGGCGGATTTTATTGGGCTTGATAGAGCTGTTCTTCCATATGCTAGCTATGATAAAACTAGGTGCCGAAAAGTATTTAAGATATTATTTTTTTTATAAAAAAGTGATTTTACCAAACAAACTTATTTGTGCAGTCAAGTTATTTAATTTATGGTTTTGTTTTGAACAGGTCCTTCTAGATTCAGAATAATTACACGGGAAGCCGTATATTTAATGACCAAGGACTGGGATGAGATGGATTTTACTAAGAAATTGGATGTAGTGGAAAATCAAATTATTAACATAGCGACGTTTGATGTGCAGCGAAAAGATGAATTCCTTCGCAAGTTTTCTAGGATAAAATCAGAAATGAGGAATAGATGGAAAGCTGTAAATCGAACTGAGAAAGATTATTTAAAGAACAATCAGACGTGGCTACGGGAGTAGTAACGACGGTACTACGAGCAGGAGATTTTTCGCTAATTCCGAAGTATCATCTAGAATTACGGGCTTCGACCTAAATTTAAGTTCTTGAAGTATATCCAGTGGTCACAAAATTGACTTACATAAATTTGAATCGTATTGTGATGACACAGCAAAGCTCTTTGTTGAGCTATACCCCTGGCAACCAATGACGCCTACTGTATGTGCATAAAATTCTGTCATATGGCCCTGCTTGTTATAAAGAGAGCTCTGTTACATATAGGAACCTTATCAGAAGAGACATCAGAGGCGAGAAACAAACATTTCAGAGTCTTCAGACAGAATTTCTTTTCAAGAGAAGAATGCAACATGGATGTTTTAAACAGCATACTTCTAACTTCCGACCCACAGTTGAGTAGCATAAGACCCAAACCACCAAAAACGTTTAAATCTTTAGCTTAGCTGCTAGAGAGAGAGAGAGAAATAATGCTTCCACCTAACATTAACAACGACGAGGCCAGTGCTGAAGTCGCTGAAGAAACACCGGATTTGGAGGTAGATGTTGTTTCCTCTCATGAAGAAGGATGGGGTGCGTCGTCGGAATAATAATTTTGACAAGTTTTATCAGAGTGCTATAAGTATAATTAATAGAGTAAATAAATTAAGTATTTTTTTGAGAATTTTCCGTATTTTATTTAAAAGTTGGGGGTGGAAAGGTCCACAAATGTCCGTTAAAACTTTGTTTTATTGTTATTTTTAAATACCCCTATCTACATATCCAAAAAAGTAACCAAATAATTTTGACCAGCTTTTAGGCCTAAATACCCCTATGTGGTCGCCACACCGAAAATCTAATAAAATTGATGAAGTAGTCGAGAACAAAATAATTTGTCGATTAGCATTCTTTTTCTAGCAACTACTGATCTGGATTATAAAAAAATCGTTAGAAGCTATTTACTTTTATTACTATTTAGTCGATTCGATACAATCTATTCATATAATAAACTGTAGAGAGTCGAGAAATTTTTAATTGTAGGACATTCTGTAATGAAAATACTGAAGCCGAAAATTTAATTTAATTTTTTTCTGTATGTCTGTCTGTATCTTATGGCGACTGCATGGACGTGACTGATAGTAGGAAATTCTTATGACATTACGCAAGTCACGTCCTGCGCCATAACATTATAATTCATTATCTAAATATTTGAATTTGTCAATTTAGCAATAATCGCATCTTCATGTACGTGCCACAGGATGACAATCACCCCCCGCACTACTCCTCAGTTTGATGTATATAATCTTTAGTATTCTAGATTAATCATTCCATTCATCCGTCTGTATCCAACTACCTAGGAACGCTGTAGCTATGTAGAATCTCTGTGGCGGCTATGCCGCCAACTTAGTCCGTCATAATGTAGTGCGTAATATAATTAATAGTGATCTGTAAATAGTCAGTAATTATCAGTAAATAAAAGTGTGCACACAACTTCTGTCTCTTCCTACGAACACGCTATAAAATGGTGACCCCGACGATGAAAAAACCGATTATGTAACAAGAACCCGACGATGAAAAAATACTCCAGCGATGAAGAAATACCGCTACGAAGTATGAAGAAACAAATCGACGTCAATGGAAACAACGTTCAAGCTCCCCGAAACCAATCAGCAGCATCATCGCAATCTTCACAGCAGTCCAGTACGAATTGTAAATAACGTCTCAGACAGCCAGCCAGCATCTCCGGCCTCATCAAGGATACCACGAGCTAGTAGCGATCGCTTCAGCCTGGTTACCCTTCGGCCACAACAGTGTATAGGCACAGCAAACTGCAACTACGGTAAAGGTAAGTAGAGCGAACGTCTCTCCCGTCTACGCAGCAGTCAGCCACACTACGAAGCAAACACCCCGACAATGAGGGTTGCTCATCGCGCACCGCAGAACTGCACTCAGCCCGGCTCACTGAGGAATAGCAGCATTGAATTCCTACTCCATGGGATCAGCGGCATAGAGTCCCTACGGGACCAGCGCAATTTAGTTCCATTCCAACGCAATGGATCAACAGGATCTGGCACTGGTGAATCATAGCTGACGAAGACACCCTACTTATACGCAAATAAGGAAGAAAGTGATCTGCGAAAAAAATGCAAGAAATTGGCCGACGTCAACTGCTTATCAAGAAGATTTTAACAGAAACTAGCACAAAAAAAAGTATAACGATAAAATTCAAGAAATTATACGATTTATTGGAAAGCCACAATCAGCTGTCATATTGTGATGCAAACATGAATTACGTAACAACATGTTGAGTCAACGCGATAGCTACAAACGTCGCTCAAGAAAGAATTTCAGCATCAGCATTTTCAAGCGGTCTAGGTCAAGTTCGCACAATTATTACTCGTCAAGAATATGTTATTATAATCGCCAATATAAAAGCAAGTTGAATAAAAACCGCAAGCCTTGTTCCTGGAAAAATGATATGGAGCAGCTGGAAACCGAAAACCAGCTCTAATTGAGATGGATCTCAGAAATATATGACCCTTCACGCCTTGTCATAACCGACTGAAAAAGTGGTTATTGAATTTTGGTTAAAATATGGTCAAATACAACAGGAATAAAAAGCCTAGAAATGGCAATAAGAAGGCGAGTGAATTGAAACTCTTAAGCGGCCAACGGAAAAATCATTGATACTTATAGCGAATAACGACGAAAACAGATTTGGAACTTTATATTTGGTTTGCGGACGAGATCTTGATAGAATCCAGAAGCAAAGAAGAATAGTTAAACATGAGAAATGCAAAGCAGCATACAAAACGGGAATAAGAAATAGTTGAAACAAGCGCAAATTGGTCAAAAAAATATTTACATGTTCTTGGTTATCAGATAACGAGCCAAGGGATGAAATCGACTCAATAAAAAGCGCAAGAAAATATGGATTACCCAAAATGCTGTTGGTACAGATAGCCAGAAGGAATACCCAGAACAAAACAGGGAAGGAATTGCCCTCAGTGTACGCGGACTACGCTTCGCCAAACTCGTTTATGGGACATAATACAGCGACTGTAAACTTCTTCTGTAAACGAAAACATCAAGATCCAGGCAATCCAGACCGACCAGACTCAAACTCACGATCCACCGTTCGAGCAAAGAATCGTACATAGCATAATGTTGTGTAATTTATTTTTGTCATAATTTTTTGGATTTATTTTTAAAAGGGGGAGTTCTATGGCGACTTCATGGACGTGACTGATAGTAGGAAATTCTTATGAAATTACGCAAGTCACGTCCTGTGCCATAACATTATAATTCATTATCTAAATATTTGAATTTGTCAATTTAGCAATAATCGCATCTTCATGTACGTGCCACAGGATGACAATCACCCCCCGCACTACTCCTCAGTTTGATGTATATAATCTTTAGTATTCTAGATTAATCATTCCATTCATCCGTCTGTATCCAACTACCTAGGAACGCTGTAGCTATGTAGAATCTCTGTGGCGGCTATGTCGCCAACTTAGTACGTCATAATGTAGTGCGTAATATAATTAATAGTGATCTGTAAATAGTCAGTAATTATCAGTAAATAAAAGTGTGCACACAACTTCTGTCTCTTCCTACGAACACGCTATATATCTCTATTAGGTATCACGCCGAAAGAACTGAATCAATTTGAATGATACTTGGCACAATTTCAGCTTAATATGATCCGAGAAAGGATCTAAGATACAATCCCAATATTTTGAACAGTTCCCTTGGGAGAGGGGATGAAAGACAAAATGGTTTTTCAGTTGTAATTTCTTAACGCGTGGTCTGATTTCAAATATTTTTTTAGTGTTGGAAAGGGATTACTGTCAGGATTGTTCAACACTTCAATATTGAGGGTTTTGTAGTTCAGAAATTAGAGACATCTCAACTTTCGCTAAACCTAGAAAACAAGGGTTCCTTTAAATGTAGGGTAATCATAAAAGAGCTCAATGATTAAGGGTAATGTAAAACGATTCCGATGACGCCGGAGGTGTAGGGTGAATTTAAAACAAAACAATTAACTAAATCTCAAAACAGGGCTGTTTCAGGCCTAAGAGTCTGATGAAGAAATATTTCTCATTTTATAGACTATGTTGTGACGTAAACGAAGTTGCGACGCTTTAAATATTTTCATATTTCAGAGATTATATTTTCCTTTTCAGAACCTACAAGCATGGATGCAAATCAAAGAATGTCTACAAAACATGCCGTGATTCCACCGACAATAATTTTTATACCAAATGTACCTACCGCTATGTACGTAAACGCATTAGTTTTACATATTTTTCTATCTCAATCTAAGTAGAAGTGATTTTGTTTTAAAAGACGTATAATACAATTACTAGTTTTAAAAAATATCAGTTTCCCTCTGTAAGAATGATGTATGATGTCTATCTATGACGTTATGATAATCATAATATTTTGTATGATTAAATTACTCGAGTAATTGCATGAATACTATTATATGCATACCATAATAATATGCATTTCAGATTGTATTTTGCTATATTTCATCTTAAGGTGAAAAACCGTGTTGAAAAATGTAATGTGTGTATAAAAAATTAACACAAGATGTTTATCTTGTGTTAATTTTTTATGCATAACACTGAAGTGGCAAACAAGCATACAGCCCATCTGATGAAAAGTGGTCAGTTACGCCTAATAATGATTACAACACCCGTGGTGTTACATTTGCGCTGCTATCCCCGTTGCTGTGCTAAAACGGACAGAACCGGATACTGGCTATCTGCTTTTGAAAATATTATATTAGGAACCAACGGAAGCACGTATCCTTGCTTCCGTTGGTCACGGTAGGTAAATGTTTTTCCGCTAATAAATAAAAATGCTACAACGGTCACTCTGACCGTAGCGTAACAAGCTTAACTTAAAAAAAGATGAGCTTGTGGAGACATTGTAGAACAGTTATTTATTATACGTCTTTTTAAATATATCTGCCATGTGTATATATTTTGAAATCGTAATAATTAGATTGTATAATTTTTATACATATTCTGTAACCATACAATGTATGTTTTTATGTATTTTTTCTGTTTTACATAAGATCATATCAAAGAGTATTTTACTATGAAATTAAATTATTTGCTGTATAATAAGTGCGTCGACATTATATTTACATACACACATTATTATTTTATCCAAGGTAGACCTTCTAACAATTATAAACTCGCAAAGAGTTCGACATTGTCAGTCCGTTTCAAAATAAGAGGTACCATTTTCATACTTATAGAATTCGGGACTTCACGCGAAACGTCGGTGAATGTAAAAAGTATTTCGCGTGAAGTCCCAAATTCTATAAGTATGAGTTTCAAAAACCGCGATAGTTTAAAAATAACGTACCATTTTCTTTCGCATTCAAATTAGTCCACACGATCGTCGTCTCAAACCACCTTAACGTTATCACTCTCAGCTGATTCTCATTTTAGCCCCTCTCTATAAAATAGAGTGCAGAGGGGCTTATGTCCAGATTTTGTCTGTAGTCTGTGACTCTGTTGCATTAAACTCATAACTTCAAAGCCACGTGACTTACAATACTGAAATTTTGCAGACAGTAATAGCTGGTCATTTTGAGAGAGTAGACAAAATTTTAAAAAATAAGCCGTGTTAGAGAGGGACAGCCTGGTGAGACCGATCTCACGGCTTCTTGTTTTAAATCAAATTTCTTACCAAATTTTACACCCATCAGAGGCGCAGTCTTTTGCCAGTGTCAGGAGTTTAATAACAAAGGCAATAACGTGTCACGTTGTATAGCGATATTTTGCATCACTAATAATCTGGAAGAAATTCGGCGGGAAACTTTCAAACAAGCGTTGCATTTCGTTATAATATTTTTTCAATACTAGTGTATTTTTGAGTGTTTATGTGTAATTTATGGTGGATTATTAAACATAAAGGTTCGACAACGTGCAAAAGTGTTGGAGAGTGATAAAGCGCAGTGATACGCGAGTTTTTAGGTTTGTTGATATATTCCACAGCAAGCCCTAGTAAGGTACCACCGCCTTACTCCAACTTAGAGTAGAACTTAGTCCAAACTTGGACATAGGTACATGAATACGCTGCTGTTAAGAAGATTCTTAACATGAAAATGATTTACATTTTCACAATGAAATTTTGGCATACTCTCAAGCCGAGAAAGTCTTAGAACAAGAAGAAAAAAAAATCTGGAAAGGTGGGTACCTTACCTACTGCCTGTCCTATATCTCCTTTCCTTGAGAAGTTCGATCTTCTTTTACAACTACATAGTTAAAGTATGCCTTGGCTGTGGTGGACTACGATTGACAAACTGAGGGTTAATATGTTTGGTATTCCTCCTCCTCTCCTTAAAGAATTTCTGTGAAGTAATGCATTCGTCCATTACTTTTTGTTTTTCTTCCCCATCTCAGGATTTCCGCCAAGTAACACATGCTTCCATAAGCTAGACAAGAAAGCGATAAAGGCAATTTTGTTATTGCTTCTCCGACTGCCAGCTCCGACTTTTAGCCAGGGTTTGCTAAAAACTGAGACAAAATTCTATTTATTCTAAAGGCTTTCAAATCTCACGTACAGCAACTGATCCAGTGCTTTTCCGGTGAGGCTAAAGTCACGAATCCGAGTCTCGAAGTAAATTGTAATTTTTCTATGTAAATGAATAAAAATTCTAATAAGTAGTTTAGAATTTTTCGGTGCGTTCGAGTGTTGAACAATGAAATTTTTAATCTAAGCAGGCTCAGAGTGATTGGTGCCGTTTAGCTATGATATTATTATTGATATTAAAGTATTTATTTGTTATTAATCATTAAAATTATATGAAAATATAAATTTCAACAGTTTTTTTTTATAAAAAGCAACAGATGCGAAGCTATAGACTTATAAAATACCTGCTATTAGACCTTTATTAGTTTGTCGCCATAAAGGTAAACCTACGAAAATCTCTTTATCTCAATCGTAACGCGCAGTTTTGCTACTACGCAATTATTTTTTATACTTTAAAGTACCTATAATTCCAAAACCACCGAATGGTGTAAATTAAAATAGATTATATTTATTTTGCTGCGATATACCTATCTTATTTCTAAGTTTATCACGAACTTCCTCAAATCCTACTAGCAAAATGGAAGCTAAAATACTGATAGAACTCGGGACTTGCATTTTCACACCGACGTTTCGAGCACGTTACAGCGCCCGTGGTCGCGGTTGGACTGTAACGTGCACGGGCGCTGTAACGTGCTCGAAACGTTGGTGTGAAAATGTAAGTAAATGTATTTCGCGTGAAGTCCCGAGTTCTATCAGTATGAGTATAAGAAACCGCGATAGTTTAAAAATAACAGAAGCTAAAGCCGTTATAATTCTAGACAATTTTATAAAGACACATCAGTGTATAATAATGATATTTCTGCTTGTGAATGCAGACAATTTGTAGTTTTTTGACGTGCTCTCCTGTCGATAGACCACTTTTTATAAAATTGTCGAGAAGTATAATGCTTCTATGAGGATCTCGTACGAGTTCTTGCGAACACCTCTTCGATACATCTATCGCATAGGCGTTATCCAGTTTTGTTAGGCATCGGCCATCCATCATTCTTATCATCCTAAAACCAAAAATTATGTTTTATGAAATCATTATTATTGGTTTTAAGCTGATTGCAGTAATTTATACTGTTGATTGATGGCACTTGGTGGAACTTGCTGCACATATTGAGAACGACACTTGTACTGTTCCACAATATTTATGATTGCAGTAATGTTTTGTACGTAATCCCATGTCAGTGTTTATTTTCGAACGAAACGGCTTGACCTATTTTCAACATATTTTGCAGGTATTGATCGAAGGCAAACATCGTTTGCTGTGTCAACTAGTATGTATATTATAATATCAGTTCTCAGAATGCCTATCCAAAATATTTGGTATAACGCTAGGCACTGAATTTTTTCAATAATAAAAAAATCGGGGCAACCCCTTGTATGAAATTTAAATAGTTTCCTGCATTTGTCACTAGTTCGCGCTGTCACGATTCCATACCATACTTGAATCAGCTTTCGCAAAAACTCGTAGGTATAATAATGTCTGTAAAAATCCTAATTTTATAATGTAAAAGAGTATATCTAAGCTGTATATTTTTATGATACAATGTGTAGCTAAATCATTTTATTTTATGTTGATTATTTTAGTTCAAGTGTCAAAGATTTGTTTTTAATAAACTTCAAATGTTTTTAACACACGAGTTTATTATTCCACATAATTGTCTTAAAATTTGTTGACCCTAACGAAGACCTTACTGTGTCTGTGTATTTCTCCGATAAGTTCAAAGAGTAGACAAACAGATTTATTGTGGTTTTCACTAAAAGATAAGAGTAATTCGTTAGGAAGGTTTTAGATATAACCTGGGGTCCGCTTTTATCGGCAGCTGAAAACAATAGGCTAAAATTACAGCTTCTAATTTTCAACAAAATCGAGACGGGCGACTGCCGTCTGAACTTCTATCCTCATAAGTGTACCTGCGTCGCGGCCTCGTCCTTTGGTCAACAGATGCACCGATAGCAAGTGACGTCACTTGGGTTCTGGAGATCTTGATGCAGCCTCTTGCATCCAACTGATACTTCTCCGGAGGGGAAAAAAGGCTACATGGTATATTATTTTCCCGGCAGATTTGATGACTGCTGGTCTGCTGGTTATATACTTCTCACAACGTTCGGTCTTGTGCCACTCTCATTAAGTCATGTCGGCACTCTTCTATGTTCTATGAGCTATATGGGCCAACTGCTAGTGAAGCTGGGCTTTTCTTACAGCTGTGTGTCTTACAGATTCGTTAACGAAGGGAGACAAGTGTAGCCTCTAGATGACTGCAAGCTTCCTACAGTCTTTAAAAGTTCATTCAAATGTCCGTTGTACTAACGTAAACAAAACTGGACTTTATTTCAACAGCATAAAGCTTCTGTGGTTGAAATGCAGTGTCAGAACCCACAGAGGTCCTAACTATAAATAACTACTTTATGCCTTTGAAATAAAGTTCATTTTGTTTCACAGAGATCAAGCTTACGGACTGTAGTAGATACAGGATACAGGTCAAACAGGTCCACTGTCCAGGTTGGCGCAGTAACTTGTTACCGAGAGCCTATTAGTGGAAGGGAAAATCGGACACCCTTATAAGCATGGATGCCGCCAAAATTATTCCAGGGAGGTCACCTGCAACAATTTTTTTCTATGTTTTAGTGTACCCTACTTTCTTTCCTGCCAGGGTGGCGGAACAACTTACCCTCCTGTGAATATTCTTTCTGTAAGCGGATCCCCTGCCAGCGCCCATAGAAATACGAGCTAGTATTGGTTGTCATGGTTTCGTTGGCAAGGCTGGTCAGGGTCTCAGAGATTTCCAGTCAAGGTAGGTACCCTGATGGACAGTCGTGTGATAACTTTTTCTAAAGATGGTTCTTCAAAAGGGGTCTAAGAAGGTTTTTACACGGTCGGCAGCGCGAGTGTGGCGCCTCTGGTGTTGCAAACGTTCATAGGCTGCGGTGACCACCAGTCCTTCTGGTGGGCCGGATGCTTGTCTGCCACCTTAGTGGTATAAAAAAAACTTTTATTAACTCAGGTGGGGTGAAACCGTGAAGGTTCAATGTATAATAAAATCATATAGCAGCATTGCTTAATTAACCAGCCGTCATTTCCCACCGTATAAACTATAAATACTTTCGTATATTGATCACTGTCACTTTATTATAACATGACAAATCTATTGATCGCATGTGTTCTAAACCTTTTGTTGTTGGGATTTTTTGTTAACGTGAGAAAAATCATACATGGATGTTATGACTCCTACCGACTAAAAATCCTCACATAACGCCCAACAGCCTATGGTTGTGAGCCCCGGGTAATCCCTCGGAAGGATGTCCCAGAACTCCCAACAGACCTACGGCCGCCACTGCGGCCTCGCCCAGGGGGTGATTCGGGTGCTATCCCGCGTCTTTGGGGGTTTCGGGTGTGATCCCGCTTCTAAGGGGGGGTGTGCGTGAGTTTCTCACGTCACGCTGCCGTCATGGGCGTCTTTGGTGGTTGTTCGGGTGTTATCCCGCTTCTTGGGGGTGTTGCGTGCGTGAATCCTTAACGTCACGCTGTCGTCTAAGGCCTGCTTATGTAAGTACGGAGATCTGCCCCCTCACCGTCCTCAGGCCCGCGGTCATGGAGCCGATAGTCTTGGGCGAAGTCACGTCAGCGGCGCTCCCGCCTATTGTTGTTGCTGGGATAGCCATTAACTATCTATACCTTTTTAACCAGTATAGGCTTCTGTACTTGTCATTCCGTTAGTTAACCTCCTGACCGCCCCCGTCCTACTCATAGGACATCAACTAAAAAAAAATATTTCTCCGAAAGTATTCTGTTTTGACCGAGAAATGTTGTATAGCGCCATCTAGTATTTACTGGCCAACAAATAAAAACTAACTTGAATATAGGACACCTGTATTTTTTTTGTAAAATGGCGTCAACCAGCAGGGAGGTGCGCTCACGCCGGAGAACCGGTAAGTAAAATCCAGTCTAATCTTAGTGTTTACTAGAAATTATGTCAAAATTTAGGTTCTAAAATATTGGTTGATAGATAAACGTAATAAGTTTCGCATGATTTCTTGAAATAGGGTTGTATTTATCAATTCACAAAACGTCATTTTTATATGTCCTGTGCATAGTACAAAGTCAGAATATTAAGTTTAGACTATTAACGCTTCTAATGTTCTACGTATAGTACATAGCCTTTTATTTATTTATTTTTTGTTACAGTCTTGACAGAAGAAAATATTTCTGATGTTTTGAATGATTCTGACTTTGAGGGGGTTCGGAAGTATCAGATGACGACTTCAACTTTGTTCCTGAATCAAATGATCGCCATGCAGATTCGAGAAGTACTTCGGCGAGTTCTTCGGATGAAGAGGAAGTAATTGAATCTGCGCCAGCATCGCCAGCAATGTCAGATAGCTCACAAATACCAGGCCGCTCTCGAGTGAGGGGGAGACGTGGTGGCAGGCGTGGATTTTTGTCCAGATCAAGGAATACACGTTCATCATCAGTTCGAACCACCGAGAACAATTGGGTTGCGGTAACCTTGGAACCAAGCTGCCGACCACTTCAACAACCGGCTTATATTCCAATAGACACATCTACATAACATAACATAAAAATTCTTTATTGTACACCAGAAATACATTTGAATTTACATTTAATTAAACATACTGGTATGACAATTGGCGGCCTTATCGCACAAGGCAATCTCTTACAGGCAACCTAGTTGGGAAAATGTCCACTTTGTTGACCAATATATTGATGAGGACATTCTTGATACCTTTGTAAATTGCACGAATAGAACAGCAATCCTACTAAAAGGAAAAACATTAGGTCTAACAAAAAAGGAACTAAAAGTGTA
Organism: Miltochrista miniata; assembly: GCA_933228765.1. Lineage (NCBI taxonomy): Eukaryota > Metazoa > Arthropoda > Insecta > Lepidoptera > Erebidae > Miltochrista > Miltochrista miniata. The sequence continues at coordinate 30,823,478 of OW121758.1, read as the reverse complement.
CTTTGGTATAACAATGGTAATGGCAGCACTGCAATATAGATGTTATTGCCAATAATATGACTAGAGTGCGCTTTTATGCCATTAGAACGCAACTAAAATGTGTGTATGATCCGGATGTATCTGATGAAATGAGACAACTTGATAAGACATGGAAGACTCGTCCTTTTTTTAACAAAATATTGAAGGGCTGCTTAGCTCATGATCGTCCTGTTGATGTTTGTGTGGATGAGATGATAATACCCTTCTCTGGGCAATGTAAAATGAGACAATATTGCCCTAATAAACCCAACCCCGTTGGGTTAAAAGTATTTGTCCTCGCTTCTCCGGATGGAATTGTTTGTGACATGATCATATACCAAGGAGACACGACCTGCCCAGATATTATAAATCAAGGTTTCGGCTTAGGAGAAGCTATGGTTTTGTACCTCACACGGTCTTTAGTACCTGGACATAACTTATTTTTTGATAGGTATTTTACAACTGTGAAATTATGTGACGAGCTTATGGATCGCGGATTTCATGGTACTGGTACCATTATGCGAAATAGGCTCCCAAGAGATTGTGTATTCACAGATGAGAAAGTTTTTAAGAAGCGGCCCCGAGGAACGAGTGAAGTTCGTATCCGCAATGATGGAAAATTAGCCACTACGATGTGGCTTGACAATAAGCCTGTGTTAATGTTGTCATCTCGATACTACAACGAAAATACAGATGAGTGCACACGGTGGTCAAAACAACGAAAACCTTATGATCGTATAGAAATACCCGAAATCGTTCGACAGTATAATACAAACATGGGAGGTGTGGACCTGACTGATAGAATGCTTTCCGTTTGCCCGTCGCGAAACCGCACCAAAAAGTGGACAATAAGAGTAATTTCCCATATTTTTGATCTGGCTTTGGTAAACTCCTGGTTACAGTTCAGAAAACAAAGATTGTCCAGTGGCAAAAGACTATCAGAAATAGAGCAATTGAGAGAATATAAACTCAATTTGGGCTGCAAATGGATAAAAGGCAATGCCGAAAGTAGTGACGGAGAGAGCGACCCAAATGAACTTGAAGACCTTCTGCCACAACATAAAAAACGCAAGATCGCTATTGTGCCTTTACCTTTACTAGAAAGAAGACTGCAAAAAGCTGCCCACCTTCCCGATTATGGACTAAAACAAGCTCGCTGCCGTAATCCAGGTTGTGATAAAAAAACCACTATTTTTTGTAAGAAATGTAACAATCATCTATGCTTTGTACCCAGCAGGAAGTGCTTTTCTTCCTTTCACGAGCGTAATGCTAATTAAAATATTAAAATGCAAAGTTTTGCCATCTAATTTGGCCATACCATCAATATTTTAACGTGCTATTACAAACTGCATTTGATTATAAGTTTAAATTTGTTTGATTACTGAGCTGAGTAATAATAATAATTGCAATTTTATGTTTTAGAGAAATTTATAATCTGAACAGTTACTGTTTGTAAAGAGTATCTATTATTTCATAAGTCTGATATGTGGTTGATTTTAATCTCTTTTTGTGCAAAATTAAAAATTAGCCTATTTTGTTTATAAGTTTTAGAGAAGTTTATAATCTAGTTATCTTACAGTTTGTTAAGAGTATTATAAGTCTGATATGTGGTGAATTTTGATCTCTTTTTATGCCAAATTAAAAATTAGGCCATTTTGTTTATAAAACAGTTTCAAATACTAATTATGTTGTTATTTTATAATAAATATTACCTTTTTAGTCAATTCAAAGTAGTTTCATTGCATACATTATCAATATAGTATCAAACATCTTCTTTTAATAAGTATAGAATGCTATGTCCTATGAATAGTACGACTTAATGCGCTGACTTTGTCCTATTTAAAGGACATACTGGAAAACTAGATTTTCCGCCTTGAGAATTTTTTCATTATTTTTCCCTATAGATATTCCGGGGTCTTAATTAACAATATACTTAATTTTCACGATAAAATTCAAAAAACAATGCCTCTGAAAGTCAGGAGGTTAATTAAGATAGTAAGGAGTTAATTTATCTGCGTAGTTTCCAAAATAGAAACGATAATAACGGTCCCACCAGACATTGTTCCGAATAGAAAAGGAAAGTGGCATAAATTGAAGAAGGGCTCTTCACTCGTACTTTCATTTCACTTCGTACCTAGTAGTTTTGGTAAAAAGCATCAATTTATTATTCCTCCACTTTGCGCAATAGTGGGTTTCAATGGTGCAATGGTAGAGTACCTACGGCTACCGTTGTGTCGACTCTCTCTGATCAAAATAATTAATACTAGCTGATACCCGCAGCTTCGCCCGCGAACCCGTTCCCGCTTCCCGTGGGAACTTATTCTCGGGATAAAAAATAGCCTATGTGTTATTCCAGTATACAGTGTATCTGTGTACCAAATATAATATTAGTAAGATTTGTGTGATTTGCCAATACTTTACTTGTTACATTAAAGTATTGGCAAATCACACAAATATTAATTATTTTGATTACATTTACTACCTTCTTGTTACACTACTTGTTACATTTACTTGTTTTGGAGTTTGGAGTTGGATGTTTTCTATGTAAATTATGGATTTATTTAGAAATGTACCTACCTACAGCAGGTATGATTCAAAAAAAATCATCTAAATCGGTCCAGCAGTTAGGTGACAAACACGATAGTACAGAATAATTATACAAAGTAAAAAAGAAGATTTAGATTTTCACAATGTTGACGACTTCTGCTCTCATCAATTATTTGTACGTCCACGTATCCAGTAGATCGATACCCAAGTGGGTCACTGTCGTCCACACAACTGATTCTTTGCTACCATTACGTTTATTGTGTCAGTTAACAAAACAACATTAGTTTTGTTTCGATTAATTACCTACTATTCACAAGGTACTTAGCCTTAAAATTCAGGCCAAAAATCTAAGCATTTAAAAAAAAAGTTAGTACTAAAATTGAAAAAAAAAAGAAAATTTTTTTTTATAGGAAGAAAGGCAGGCTAAAGATTCTTGTTCTAAATAAGTTGGCATAAAAGAACAAGCATAGTTTTTAAAATGAAGCACCAACAAGTAAGCGTAGATTACTGGGCGATGTTTCAATCTATGTTGATGTATGGAGTATTAACAGTGCTTGGGTGGTTAATGTTCAGATTATTCAATGCTGTGTTCCAATTGCCGCGGCGGTTACGAGCTCAACAGCAAACTATACAAGAAACTTTACAGGAGTTACAGGTAAGATTTTTTAATTTTTGGAAGTCACTAATGGTCATTAGGTATAACGATATCTAAACCTAGTGATTAAAAGAGTCAAGGTTGGACAATATATCACTTGTCATCAACGACGTATTACATATACAGGGTGAATTTTTCAAAAGGGATTGGATGGCCAAATCCGAAACTAAAAGGAATAGCGAAAAATGCTCAAAGGAGTCACGAGCCCGATTTTGATGATGAAACTTAAAACCTCATCATTCGATTTTTGAAAAACCCATGATCCTAGCTGGGAATCGAACTTGTTGATTTTGAAAAAAAAAACACACCCTTTATTATTACACCATACGATAGTGTTGCTATTAAGGATCATATTCTGGGAAGTAATGATATACGGCAAACTACAGGAAAGAGCTCATCTTTAACAAAATACATTTTATTTTTCTTACGTTAACTGATTAATTGTTCAAAATCTTTGCAATACATAGCTGGATTCGAAACCTCAAGGAATAATTAAGGAATATTATTGATTCCGTTGAGAATATTCTCTAAAAAATCATTCTGAGCATAATTTAAAACACGGAATAGTTACGATCTAGTCTGGGATTTCGAACGAAACAAATTATGATACAAAATTTAGGTACATGAAATATGCATTCTGTTAAAATTCCAATTGTTCCTAAAATTTGGCGTATATCATTACTTTGCAAATTTTGATCCTTAACAGCGACTCTATCGTATGCTGTAATAATAAAGGGTGTGTTTTTTTTTTCAAAATCAACAAGTTCGATTCCCAGCTAGGATCATGGGTTTTTCAAAAATCTAATGATGAGGTTTTAAGTTTCATCAAAATCGGGCTCGTGACTCCTTTCAGCATTTTTCGCTATTCCTTATAGTTTCGGATTTGGCCATCCAATCCCTTTTCAAAAATTCACCCTGTATATAGACACGTCATGCACGAACATCACGGCTTTCAAAAACGGCAAAACTTTTATACATTTAAAAAAAGAATTTCTATGAAATTATCTATGGTAGCATGTATGAAAAGTAGGGCAATTACCTGACTTTTTTGTTGCCATTTTTCAGTGTTGGTAACGTATCTATAGTTTTCATATATCATTGCTTGTCATGGCAAAAAGATAATACGTAGGTCGAAACAAAAGTCTGTACCAACCCGTCTGGCTAGCGTGGTATAGCAAGGCCAATAATCCTCCCAAAATGAAATTGAGAGAGGAATATGTCCAGCAGTGTTTGATTGATTGAATGATGTAGAGCAGCAACAGAAAATAATTTTAAAATACTAAAGTGATACTGCTCAGTAGGTACTAAACGATGTTGAGGTAATAAAAGCCACAGAAATTTACACTCAGATGAATTATTTAATAACGTTCGATTTCAGAAAAGATACCCCGATTTGAACATAACAGAGGAAGATCTAAAGAACGCGGAAAAAGAATTGGAAGAGTGGACTAAAGAGGCCGAACAGAAAAATAAAGAGGACGAAGGAAAAAAGATAGAAACTCCCTTGGAGTCAGAGGCAACTCCCTCAGAAACTGAGGCAACTCCAGCAGTAGAAGACAAAAAGTCTATTTAATGTAGACTTTTGGTTACTTTTCTTTAGATTTCTAAATATTCACAACGTAGGTAATGAGCTAATTTATATTTTTTATCGAATACACAGTTCACACATAATTTGTGTTTCAATATTTATATTTTCCTACGTGACTCGGTACCTAATGTTCAAACTAACTTGTCCAGGTGTTAGATATTCGTCCGTTTAGATAACGAAGAACCATAGCGTCCTTGGCTACCTTCTGCCGAATGTATCACGGTGAATGTTCTGAAGAGCTCTCCAACCTGATCCCACCACGGGATATCCTTTCCGATCCCGAACAACGCGTGCCGGGCAGAGGTGCCACTCATACACAGTGGAAAGAATTTTCGCCAGAACGGAGCGTTTCAAAACATCGTTCCTCTGTCGAACTATAAAAACATGAAACGACCTGCCCGCACACGTTTTTCCCTCATCGTACAATCCCGGGTTCTTCAAGAGGAGCGTGAAGAGGCACATCACAGTGCCGCCAACTTGAGGACCACTGTGGAAAGTCTTAAGGACTGTGACACTGGCCCCCAATCGCTAGATGCGCCACGGCTTACCATCAGGCTGGTGACGACGTCAATTTGACGCGCTGAATACTAAAAAAAAAGTCGAGGCTGAGGACGCAGTCGTGAAGGAAGAGTTTACGCGCGCGTCCCCCAAATATTCCATGGACCATGACCGTGGGCGTAAGGTTCGGGGTCCCCGTCCACCGACGGTAAAATGGCGATGGACACCCCGTGTCCGTGTTCTGGTGGGGGCTGCCCATAAGTGCACGCCCGCGCCGGCCACTCTCTGCCTCCTACGCTTACAGAGGGGCGCTCGAAAGCGGTGGAGGTGAGGACTTGTTACTTCAGCTCCTTAGATAACTCTGGCGATTGTCCATTCAGCCCTCCAAGGCGAGCCCCGACGTGCTCCGGCAAGTGCATCTCTGATCTATTCCGCGACACGGTGTAGGGCAGTGATGGGCAAAGTACGGCCCGCGGAAGTATTTAATCCGGCCCGCCGACGGTCCTCCGGCACCTGGTATATGGCCCGCGATGATTATATTTGACGGTCCAGAAATATTATGTTGATTCTACTTTGTATAGCAATAAACACATAGGTGAAGACGGCGAAGTGAACAGACTTTTTCTACCATGAAATTGTTGAACAACTCAATCGCAAACCGACTTACTGTTGAACACCTCTGGAAGTTACTTTGTCACAACACGAACTTGCATTTGAAATATGGCACATAAGAACCAATTTCCTACGTCCTACATGCCTACCATGGTAAGAGTATGGCAGGGTCTTGCAAATACCAGTTTAATTCTAATTTTCAACGTTTGTGCAAGTGTGTAAATTTACTGAATTTTTTATATCTTATGATTAAAACTTCAGCACAAAATACATTTTTATGGTTCGGTACTCGAAGCGTAAAAGCGGCCCTATTCATGAGACTTCGCCCTCCATCTATCTGTTCGTCTGCCCGTCACGAGACTTTTTCTCAAGACCGTGATAGCTAGAGACCTGAAATCTTCACAGATGATGTATTTTTGTTGCCGCTGTAACAGCAAATACCAAAATCACAAAAAAAAGAGGAAATTAAGGGGGGCTCCCATACAAAAAATGTGTTTTTTTGTACGGAATTCTCTGAGCAAGAGTCCGATTCGCACTTGACCGGTTTTCTGTAATTCTGGCCCTCGCCTGATATTTCTTAATTTTTCTGGCCCTCCGTTAAAAAAGTTTGCCCACCACTGGTGTAGGGTGAGGCGGAACACCGCGGTGGTTTAGTGCGTAGAAACCACTATCTTAAGGGGCTGGGAGTCCCACTTCACATCCCTGCTGCCCCAGCAGCAGTAATTGTGTGTTGGTAGGATGATGGTGCGCAAACGCATTCCCCGCTATACTCAGCAGATGCTAAACATCTATAGCCGAGGGATAAACTGATTTTTGCTGTTGACGACGCTATCGCAGAGCATCGAGCATGAATATTTATAAGAACTCGGAACTATGAATTAGATTTTGAATAAAATGAATTTTGCCCTAATTCTGTCAGGCGGCCTGTGACATCTTATAATTTTTTCTCATGCGGAATAGAAAAGGAAATCTACACGGCAGTCTAGCGCTCCTCGCTGCGGTTAACTTTACGGAAACATATCCCAGGAAGCTCAGAGGCCCATATGCGGTCCCTAGACGATCGTGCGGCATGATACGGCATGACAATAACTTTGTTCGCGAAACGCCTACGAGTTTTACCATAGCAAGTCTATGATCCACGTAGGACATCGCACCTTAAACGGACACTTTTCATTGCACTTTCGTCTTCAACATCGCTACTTGGTAGTTTTAATGAAAACCTGCTAAAACCCCAACAAACTGCAGTTCGACACGACTGTAGCGAACTGCGCGAAGTTGACGGTACGACTGTATGCAGTTGATCTTGACTTCACACGACTGCAGCCGACTGCGTGCAGTTGATATCTTAACTGTATGCAGTCGAACATATAACTGCATGCAGTTGAATATATCGACTGCGCGCAGTCGCTGCGATGCAGTCCGTGTGATGGCACCCTTAGTGTGCAATTAGTCAAGGAACCGAACGCGCGTGTTGGTTGCGTCGTCAGTACGGTTTAAAACATGGATTTCCTTATTACTTAGTATAGAAGTTAGAGGGGGGACACAAATATTCCAGTTTGGAAGTGTCTCTTGCGCAAACTATTTACTTTAAAAAAAATTATGTTAGGAACCTCAATAGCATTTTTGAAGACCTATCTATAGATACCCACACGTATTAGTTTGATGAAAAAATAATTTCTGAGTATGGGGACCCCAAAATTTACTGCTTTTTTCTAGTTTTATATGAAAATCTTAATTCGGTTCACAGAATACATCTATTTACCTAGTTTTATAAGCATACTTAGGCCTTATAGTTTCGGAGAAAAGTGCCTGTGACATACTGACGGACAGATAGACTGACAGACATGAGGAAACTATAAGGGTTCCGTTTTCGGCATTTGGCTACGGAACCCTAAAAATCACCTTCCGTAGGTATGGCAAAATAGTAGCATAGAATCAATCCACATCCGCGCTGCACTCTGCATTTTTTAATTCGATTACATCGCTGCCGGCGACGGTGGCGCCGTAATAATATTAAGGGAAGCGTCTGTGCTTCCATTTCGGCGTCAAACCTTACACTATAGCTCTTGGCCTACATGCTTGGCTTCAACTGCGTGAAGTCAGATTCGACTGCAGACAACTGCATGCAGTTGAATATAGCAAATGCATGCAGTCGCTGCGATGCAGTCCACCTGATGGCGCCCTAACCATAACGCGCGAAGGCGTGCCGCGGCAGCGGCCGCCGAGCGCCAGTAGTCTTATTTATTTTAATGTTTTTGATTTCTAGAAAAAAGTAAGATCGACGGTCGAACAAATGAGAAATAAGTCTCAGTAGTTCGACGGTCGAACTAATGAGAAAAAAAAACTCACTAGTTCGATCGACGATCGAACTAGTGAGAACAAAGGCGTTTTAGGGCTCGGAGGTCCCGTAGCCGTAGAATTCCGGTTGTCAGTAACATGATGGTCGTTAAGCCAAGTTGAAGGCAATATGGGGTGCTTGAAAATTTTCAACAAAGGTTCGTCACAACCCATGCCAAATGCCAATCCATTTCATCAAGGGATAGGAACGCCACCTATTATGCGGTACAAAAAACTACAAAGTAAAATGTGGGCGCATACTATGGCCTCTGCCTACCTCCTGAGGATTGGAGAGATCCTGAGGTAGACAATATGGCAGCAGCTGACATTACCAAATGGGTTTGTGTAGAAACTCGTTTGAGCACCATTACATAAAACTTTTGTTTCGAAGATAGACTGCGATAGAATTAGGTGTATCAATCAAATCCAAATAATTGCAGTCCCACGATCCTTTACATCCTGCACTTAAAACCCCTACCCTTATCTAGGTCGCCTCCACCATCTGTTCTGTGAGTCATCAGTTACTTCAACAGACAGGGCCAGCACATAGTCACTTTTACCTACCTGCCTACCTTGCAGATTATTGAAGTAAAACTTCTTTAGGCGCGACTAGGGAGTAACTCAGATATTTTTCTGACGAAATTAACGCTTAGGTACTATTTGAATTTTATGAATTGGAATGAATGATATTTATATAACATTTGATGCTGTCAATGGCAAAGAAGTTTTACTTCAATCGCGCGTAAAGGTTACGCGCACACACTTTTTTTTATTAACAACTTTTGGGGGTAAGTACCTACTCAAAAAATTTTTCAAGAATTTGAAAAAGCGCCTTGTCGAGTAAACTGGTGACCCAAGAGCTGGCAGTTTTCTCGCTCAGCGAATAGGTATTGCTATTCAAAGGGGGAATGCTGCTAGTCTTTTGGGCACAATGCCACGGGGGCCTTATTTAGGTTTAGTTTAGATTATTTTATTATTTTTTTGTGGGGGACGCCGGCCATGCCGAGCGGACGATCCGACCGCCTATTCTGCTGCCCATTTCGTCCAAAGATTGGTTATATATTATTTAGTTTAGATAGTAATAATGTAAATATATAAGATATGTAATATTTATGTTTCTCTGTAATTTTTAACAATAAATGTTCACTCAAAAAATAAATCCCACAAAATTTACTCCATTATTTATTCAATGTGAGTTTTGCTTACAATCTAGTTACACTTACATAAATTTAATAGAGCTGGCGAACAGAACGGAATAATAATTACACAACGACAAACAATTACATATATTATTTGCTCTAGCAGATTTTGTCCTTAAATTGAGCAGTTAGCATCCATTACAGGAAAATTCTGGCCGAGTTTATATACACATGGTGTAATTTTAACACTGTTTTTGGATAGAATTGAATCACGACTAAGATTCAACCAACCAAAAGGTCTAGTTAATGAGAATTATACTGTTCTGTTCGTCAGCATTGTAAATGAGAACTGCTCAGTACATTTTCCTGGTGAGATGGATATGTCTTGCCAGATACAGATTGTTTTAATTAAGCTATTCCATTTTATTTTGCTCCGTGATTTTCTCCACTTGTTGCCTGTAAAATAAATAAAAAATATTTTTATGACAAAAAACTATGACAGTAGGAAACTTGCTTACAACCTGCCTCATACTTATTGCAATGTCATTTTGTTTTTGAGAAGCACACAGTCATTCTATGCAAGATTTGTCTTACAAGTTAGCATTTATTTTTAAAAATGGATGAACAATTGTTTGTTTGTTGCCGTTGTAAATTCTTCCTCACATTAGGAAGCGCTCGTGGCCCCGCGGACTCAGTGTACTGTAAACGATCACTGCTGTAAGCAACTTTCACTATGGCCGGTCCATGGATGGGTGACCATCCATGTGATCACTTTGTGACATTTATTTGAGCGTTTCCGTGCTTCGGAAGGCACGTTAAGCCGTTGGTACCGCTTGCCAGTAAAATGGCAGTCGTTAAGCTAAGTTGAAGGCTTTATTTCAACAGCACGCAGTCACAACCTGCGCCTGTCCATTTAAATACGGCTCACCACCTATTACGTGGGACAAATTATAAAAAGGGGAAATGTGGGCATATTATATGCCTCTGCCTACCCCTTCGGGGATAAAGGCGTGACCATATATGTATTAGGAAGCTAATGGAGTGACATATTAATGAAAACAAGAAATCTGTATTCTGAGGAGTAGCTTGTTACTTTTAACCTCAGAAAAACATAGTATTCTCACAGGGAATGAAATTTGTGTACTAATAACCCAATGTTATACATAAAAGTCATAGTAATTTATAAAAAAAGTAGATCATAACCTCAATTGCTGTGCGAAATCATCCTGAACAATATCATCTTCCCAGTTATCCTCCCATACTGACACCTCTAACTCCTCAACTTCGCCTTCTGTTCCCCAATCTGTAAGTAATTGTAACATAGATAACATAGACACACAATATGTTGTGTTGCACCATCCTGCCCAAATGTCATCCTACTAAAAACATAGCAGTGTACATAAATGAACGATTTAAGCTGATCTTTGGCATAAAAATTAGTCCCATCGTTTTGTATTGTCATTCATGATGATGGCTGGTCCGATATGGACAGCCGGTGACACAAAAACCAACTAACTTTTGTTCGCACGAACATAGAAACGTGAAAAAACAATACTTGTATACCCTGAATTTCTCATTGCTAACTTATGACTTTTCCATGGATAGTACTAACGAGATAGAAAAACAATGAAAGTTAGAAGAATGATAAGTTTAAGTTACTTACTCTCGGCGGGAAATTCTTCAAAGTCATCATCGTCTTCGAGGAGACCTAGTTCAGTCCTTCCTCCGCTTTCCGTGGCCCTTTCTGGAATTACCATTTTTGAAATATTGAGAACGTAATCACAATCTGTGTTAGAGCTCAACAAGTTGTAGGTGGCAGGAACACGCGATGGAGAATTCTTTCTTTCTAAATTTGTTGGTTTTTAGGACAAAAAGAAATATCTGAGTGAGTGAGACTTGAGACTGGACTGAGTGACTGACCATTGTATTCTCTTTGTGACTGACAACTATGACAAATGACAAAGCAAAATCGCTAGGCAGCTTTTTTTATGTTTGCGACATGGCCACTTGGCTTTCTGCTTACTGAAGCAAGCTTTACATGAAGCTGTAGCTCGACGCGACGCAGCTACAGTTTGTCTATAAAGTCGTGAAATTAAATGAGGGCGCTGCTGAATGCATGTATGCAACCCTATATAGTACGACCAAAATGATTTTGATACGAGGAGTTCGTTCCGAGTAAAATCTTACTAATATTATAAATGCGACAGTTTGTGAGTGTGGATGTTTATTACTCTTACACGCTCGAACGGTTAAAGGGATCTGGCTGAAATTTGGTACAGGGATACATTATAATCTGGAATAACCATGGCTACTTTTTATTCCGGGAATAAGTTCTTACGGGAAGCGGGAACGGGAACAATACAAATATTATAAATGCGAAAGCTTATGAGTGTGGATGTGAGACTCTTTCACGCTCGAACAGTTGAACTGATCTGGCTGAAATTTGGTACAGGGATACATTATAGTCTGGAATAACACATAGGCTACTTTTCATCCCGGGAATAAGTTCCTAACGAGAACAAATTCGACACGGGCGAAGCTGCGGGCATCAGCTAGTGAGTTAATAAATAAAACACATTATACATTTTTAATTTTGTTTCTGTTTTATTGAATCAGATCCAGAATAAGGTTATTGAACCAGATCCAGAAGCCCCGGTCTAATAGCGTCTTACAACCCACCAGCAGGTGCCTAGCAGTCCCAATTGCTTTGCCACAATCATGTAATTACATGTTTTATCTGTAACTTTCCCCCATCTGACAAGGATTTTTTTGGCGCAGTGCTCAAATATTAAAATCGTCTATTTCTTTCTTTGCCGACCTTTTCTGTGTTTACCAGGAGTTTCAAACTTTCCTTCATTATTAAAACCTTCGTTAACTATTCGCCTAACTGTACTCTCTGATTTTCCTGAAAAGAGTAAAAAAAGAAAATTAATTACATATTGGAAACCAACTATTGACATAAAGCAATTAATTCAAAATAAAAATTGGTAGAAAACCAGATTGAACTGAGTATCAAAAATGTAGGTCGTACTATAAAATAACCATGTTGTTCTAACCACTGACTTACATTATAGATTGTAAGTTTAAGATTCTAACCTAAAAATATGTAAACAATGTCTGTAGCAGGAGGTTGGAGGCTGGATGTTGTCACAAGAAACACGAAGAGAGAAGGCTTGACTATTTTATTTTCGTCAAAGATAATATAGGTACATAAAATGAGTACAGAACCAATCCCTTATAAAATTGGTTCTCTCATCCAAAAAAGGAACCATAGAGGTCACTCCGAGCAGTGTCCTTAGCGACTATTCCAATTAGGATGTAGCCCTTAGATGCGCTGCGAGTGGCAGTCTTGATTCCACCCAAATTAAAATTATACACGGTAAGGTCCTTCCATTATGGAGAATCTTGATAGCGCGATTTAGAAAATAGTGAGGTGACATCTACGAAACATTACTAACACTAAATGCTATGTTTACATAATGATACAATAATGTTAAAATTAGGTCTGTTACAGTCTCCCCCTCAGGCCCCGAAGACGTCCCGGCGAGAGGGACTGGCTACTGGTGGATTTTCCGTGGTCGACCTCGTCGTCTCTTTTCCTTGATAGGCAACACTGGAACTATAGCAGCTTTCCTGGGTCGTCCTCTTTTCCTTAGTGGCTGAACTGGATCAGGAAGTTCAGTAGAACTATCACTCTTGAATAGTGTTAAGTCAGCTGCATGATAGACTCCAATTGGAATCTGCGGCTCAGTAGGATGAGCTACTTTAAACGAAGCTGGTCCATGTCTATGTACAATGACATAGGGACCATCACGACGAGGGGCAAACATTGCAGTTATACCCAGAGGTCCTCTGCTGATGGGATTAGTCTTAACTAAAACCATGTCACCAGGCTGGTACCTAGGATGCTTTTCTTCTCTCTCCCCCTGCAGGAGAGCTGCTCCAAAAGCATAATTACTTATGTCTGTTTTCAGAGTATATGGTTGTGTATCATCGGCTTGTTTCCCTATGGGAGGCTTTCGATCAGGGATCAGCGAAATGGCTATATCGCTTTTGGCAACAATACAATATTCTCCTAATGAGGAGGGGGTACTTTTATCATTAAAAATGTCTTCGTACTCTACGAATAAACTGTTTATTGAAGGACTATGCATCTTATCTATCTCTAAACTACAGATATAAGTATCAACATTTGATTCGTCTTGATTTGGAAAGAGTTGTTGTGAGTGTGGGGATAGTTGTACTTCCGCTTCTCTTACATTTCTTTCCGCATCCTGCATCATGAAATCCGCAAAGCACGGCAAGTATCCATCGAAAAGAGGTCTCTTTCTTTTGATGGGAGACAGGCTCAAAGGTATCAGCTTGTAGTCGGCTGTCTTTGAAGCTTGGGGCATGGTTGCTTCTCGCGATGGCAACGTTGCAGATCGTAATATGTTGTCAGGTACTGGGTCTACTGTACAACTGTTTGCGCTGGCTTCAAAAGTAACGAAATCTTCCTCATACATTTCGTAGTACGTAGCTGAGTCCACAAACTTCCAGGTGAACTGTGGCAGGTTCAAGATCATTTGAGCCTCTTGGATAAACCCAACGCCTAGAAGGGTTCGGTTGTCTCTTGCCTCTGGTAATACGATGAAGGTGGTTGGTATTACTCGGTCTTCCAGTTGTACTGGCACTGAGGTAGTTAGTACACGCTGAGTTTTTCCGATTCCATCAGCGAGAGTGAGGTTGACTTTTTCCTCTCGAAACTTGTAGCCTTGCGCTACCAACTGCTTATAGAGGGTATATGAAGCCACACTGGTTTTCGCGCAAGTGTCAATGAAGGCTGTCCCTTTGATGCCACCTATCCCTATAAACACTATAGGTCGGTTTCGTATGTTCCTTTCCAGGCTAAATGAACAGAAACTAACGTCGGTTGAGCCGATCGACTGTCTTTTCGTGGCTGCACACTTCGGGCAATTGCTTCGTACCACTCCGGGTGTACCACAACCATAACAGGTCACTGTTGGTGTGGATGGCGAAGTTGCTTGGGTAGTCTTAGTGACAGGAGCCGGGGTGCCACTAGATACCCCGAGTTCCTTTTGTTTGGCTTTTAGCTTGCGGCAATCATCAGTGTCATGCCCTGGAAAGTGACAGAAGCTGCATTTCTTTCTTTCATTGGGTTTTGGTCCCGACTTCTTATCTTCATGACTTCTTCCAACGTTGTCTGCCCACATTTGCTCTAACCCGCGTGCCTCTTCCAATAGCTCGTCGTAGCTGCTAACGGAGTTGCGTGGTATTCGGTCCCGTATACGACTCCTGAGTTGACCGTATATCATATGCAGTTGATGTACTTCAGGTATTTCCGGAGCTGGGAGCTGAGCAAACAATGCGCGTTTTTGTGCAATAAATACTTCTGTAGATGTATGGAAGTCCTGTTTCTCGCTCATTATTTGCTGGTAAATAATATAAGCCGGTTTCTTAGGCGCAAAGGAGTACCGCAGGCGTTCCCTGAAGTCTTCCCACGTTGTCACGTGGCCTTTGATGCCCTGCCACCATACCGCAGCCTCACCCTTAAGCAGGAGGGGAAGACCCGCAAGAGCGTCGGCGTCGCTGATCTTCCACACTTCTTTAAATATGTTTACTGCTGCCAGGAACGCTTCTACAACTTCCGAATTCTTTGTTTCCATTGAATTCTGCGCGGCACGATGTAAACGTTTCTTTTCGTCCAGGAGATAGTTTCGCAAGCAGTTCTTGAAACTGGGTGTCCGACAAGGTAACCGACATCTTGGTTGGTGGAGATGTTTTCTTGACGAAAATTGAAGTCTTTCTTCCGTATCTTGTGACGTATCTTGCACTTCCGCAGACGTTTTCGTGCCCACCGTTGGTCGCCAGATTGTAGCAGGAGGTTGGAGGCTGGATGTTGTCACAAGAAACACGGAGAGAAGGCTTGACTAGTTTATTTTCCGTCAAAGATAATATAGGTACATAAAATGAGTACAGAACCAATCCCTTATAAAATTGGTTCTCTCATCCAAAAAAAGGAACCATAGAGGTCACTCCGAGCAGTGTCCTTAGCGACTATTCCAATTAGGATGTAGCCCTTAGATGCGCTGCGAGTGGCAGTCTTGATTCCACCCAAATTAAAATTATACACGGTAAGGTCCTTCCCTTATGGAGAATCTTGATAGCGCGATTTAGAAAATAGTGAGGTGACATCTACGAAACATTACTAACACTAAATGCTATGTTTACATAATGATACAATAATGTTAAAATTAGGTCTGTTACATGTCTTTTTTTTGTCTCCAAATCGTAAATTCAGTGAATTTGTAACTTCAGACAGATTCAAAACAAACAATAACACGATTACATACCCACCAAAGATGCTTTTCGCTCATAAACATCCTCAAAATCGCACAACAATTGTCCAGCTTAGTACTCCGCGAAACATCACTGGAAAACTTTAAAAATCACTTCCTGCGCACCACTCCGATTTTCTTTACTCATTTCTCAAACCTTTCTGCGTAGTTTGATCTCAATTTGTTGCAGTTTAATCCAAACACTAAAGTTACGTAAGAGAGTAAACGAAATTCGACGATTTGACAACTGACGCACATGTTTTTTTTTTTTTTTTTTAATAGTTATGGCTTGGTTACAAGACCTTTAAGCCATGTCTTTATTTATTATTATTTAAAGTTATATCTTCATTTTGCTTAAATAAGTCACAGTCCTCGTCCTCTAAGTCCAGTCAAAGTCAAGTACAGCCCTAAGTCAAAGTCAGTCTTCCTTCAGAAAAGCGGTAGATAAATTTCTGAAAGTTTCTTTGGATTTTTTTGTCAGAAACTGCAAAGTTGCGATTCACTGCGTTTTATCACTTCCCAACACTAGTGCACGTTGTCGAACGTTTATGTTTACGAATCCACCATTAATACACACAAAGCACTCGAAAAAACACTAATTTTGCAAATTTATAAAACGATGCGATACGATTCCTTCCAAATCCCGCCAAAAAAGCCACGCACATATGTTTCGTGTTGCCAGTGTTGCCACACACTATTTTTAGTTCCTCAAACATTCATGTCACGACTTTATAGACAAACTGTACAGCTTCGCGACGCGACGTTAGGCATTTGAAAAATTGCTTTGCCTGAGGTACGCTAAAAACAGTAATCCACCGTTTTATGCTTTTTGAACTGCACTTAAAAATAAAATTTTGATTCCGCACGCAGTATGAACAAGTGGGCTTTTTCAACAGCAGAGTGAGCAGAGTATTCTGAGCAATCTTTGCAGGGAGGGCTGCTTAAGATTTTGCCCTGAACCATAATCTATACTGCTACTACTGCAGCAGTCTGTTACCGAGGCTATTTGGAATATCTTCAACCTGGTTTACCTACCATCATCCTTATAAAAAGCCTGACCAATCTCTTGAACATGATTGATACTGTAATTAAGGCGGCGCTAGTCGGTCGCTCGAACTCGGCCAAATAAGCATGACATCGCATAGTGAGAGCGAGAAGCTGCGATAATGCATTCATTCAAACAAAGGTCCTTTTTAAGGTTTCGTAGCCAAATGGCAAAAACGGAACCCTTATAGATTCGTCATGTCTGTCTGTCTGTCTGTCTGTCTGTCTGTCTGTCTGTCCGTCCGTGTGTCACAGCCACTTTTCTCCGAAACTATACGGCCTATGCTATTGAAACTCGGTAACTAGATGTATTCTGTGAACCGCATTAAGATTCTTATATAAAACTAGAAAAAAAGCAGTAAATTTTGGGGGTCCCCATACTCAGAACTGAAACTCAAAATTTTTTTTTTCATCAAACCCATACGTGTGGGGTATCTAAAGATAGGTCTTTAAAAATGCTGTTGAGGTTTCTAACATCATCTTTTTCTAAAGTGAATAGTTTTCGGAAGAGGGAATTCCAAAGTGGAAAAATGAGTGTCCCCCCCCCCCCCCCCTCTAACTCCTAAACTAAGAGAATGATAAATCAAAAAAAATATACCTATGTTGTACATTGCCATAAAAACTACCAACGAAAATTAGTTTGAACGAGATAGAGCTGGTAGTTTCTTTTTTAATACGTCATAAACCGCAATTTTTGGTTAGAAAAATCACTACCTACCACTGCGAACGTGTTAAAACATCAATCAAAGTTACAACGAACTATAAGAACTTTTATATTATGTTACTTACTGCTACGAAACCCTTCATGGGCGAGTCCAACTCGCACTTGGCCGGTTTTTATTTCATAACACCCTTCGTGTTATTAAAAAAGTACTGGCTGGATGTATCAACTTAGAATAAAGTTTTCTGAACTCTTTGAGAAATGTACTTTGTCAGAACGGACTTTGATTTTGAGTTTGCATACGCCTTTTATTCTTTAATTACACAGAAAGTTGTTTAAAAATTTGGCAGAAAAATCGAATTTTTAATGGCTTCTGTCTTTTTAATAGTTTCTTGTATCCCATTTTTGGTACGGTACAGACAAAATTTATAGAGTATCAAACAGTTGAGTTTTATCCTCCCAAAGTTTGTATGGCCAAAATAGTAACTAGCGCAACCTTAATGATACCTACATATTTTTAATTCGATGTACCTACCTTAAAGAATCTTACCTATTCAGTGTTTAGTGTGGTAGCTAGTACAGCTTTCCAAAGAGAATGTAAAACTACTATGTTTGCAGTTTCCTACAGTAACTGGATTTATAGACCTGTTGTACCTCAAACGCTGCTGGGTAGCAGTAATCCAGAATAAGGAAGTCAGGCATATATCTTCTATCGAAGTTGTCTTCTTTGATGAAAGACCAAGAGGCTCAGCAGAGGATTCACCATATTGTTGTGCACACATAGAGTTAATTTTTAAGGGCAGTGATTTAATAATAAGTAAAAGATTTGTTTAAAAACTTTATTGAAACAATTTTTTTACAATTTGGAATTTTAAAAAGGGGCCCTAATTTTTTTTTTAATATACCACTAGAGTGGCGGACAAGCATACGGCCCCACCAGATGTACCGGTGGTCACCGCAGCCTATGGACGCTTGCAACACCAGAGGCGCCACAATAGCGCTGCCGACCCTGTAAAAACCTTCCAAGTCCCCTTTTGAAGAACCCCATACTGTAGGCGTATATCCCCATACTGTAGGCGTAATCTTAGAATTCCATGGATTATTAAAGTCGCTTATAATGTGAAGCCAACAGAACTACTGACAGAGTAAGTATGTATTGTAAGGTGTTACGGTATATAAGTATGACAACTCAGCATAGCCTTTCCACTACTGTATGTAGAACTCTCCCAATTATTTCCACAACATGCTGCATGTTTCACATCCAGTTCTATAACCCTATTGTATATCCAGTATTGTCAAATTAATTATTTAACAGATCTTCACATTTAAGGTTATTCAAAACTTCTCTTGCTTTTTAATAAATCACATTTTATCTTCTCTCTAGCCACCATAGAGGAAAACTTGCATTACAATATTTGTTCAAAGGTATTCTCAACATTGTGATGATTGTTGTTAAATTTCCTATGTGTCCTTGGTAAGTTTAAGCTCGGATTCAAAATGATGCTTGAACTTATCAACAGCTTCCTGTATTGATTTAAAATTGATTACTTCTATATTATCATCAGTATCCTGTTTAGGACTCTGTAAAGAGTGTCCTTCTTTGGGAGTTACATAGGCATGTTCCATATTCAAAAACTTCTTAGTCTTGCAAAGATATTTCAAGTTTTTTTCAGGAATTTTGTCATACAATGGATCTTCGGTTTTTGGGTCTGTATCTTCGTCAAAAAACATATAAGTTCCCAAGGCATTTTCATAACCACCAGTAAAAAAAGTATCATCCATTTGTATAATTGGATTCTGTTCATTAACCCCTAAAACATGGATTGATCTGTATTTATCTATATCTACAGTATCCTCGAACTCTGCATAAACAAGTATTTCTTCTGTATCCGAAGTTGCTTCAGACATTGTTTGTATCGGGTGTGAATAAAAGCTTTAAAATTTCAAAATAAATTTAACAAAACATCAACAATGTGTTGTGCTGAACGTGAATGCAATTTGTCCAATTTGACACTGACAAGACAACTGACTGACAGCAATAGACAGTTCTTTATAAATTATGTGAAACCGGCTAAAGTAACAAAGACCATGCTGCCTAATAATTATTAAAATTTTAAATCCATAAATAGAAGCCAAAGTCCCCGTTCTCTACGTCCTTGTAAAGTACAGACTTTAGTTAAAGAAGTCAGGCAGTCTTGCGTCAGTCGTATATAGTCGAATTAAGAACCTTCTCCTTTTTTTGAAGTCGGTTAAAATTCTTTCAGCGTTTCTGTAAAGGGGAATATTCGCCACTTATGAAAACAATGTCATTGTATTCTACGAAACAATATACCTAATTTAACATTACATTACAATTCTACGAAAATCCTAAAAATCCCACGAAAAACCGATGTTCAAAATATTATTATAGCGAATTTAGTTGAAAATTCGTGACGTGTTCTGATGCATGAAATGGGTCCATTTTAATCAATTTATAAGTTAACTTTATAAGTAACAACTTATTTAGGTTTAGTTTAGATAGTAATCATGTAAATATTAGCTATGTATTAACATTTTATAATGTTTCACTGTGATTTTTAACAAGATCTGTAACCGGCCTGAAGGCCAAATGTTATAATTTATGGACTAGGCTCCTTTGAGATGCCCTTCTTTCTAGGAGAGGCCGCAGTGTTAGTCGTAGGTCTGTTGAGAGTCCTGAGGTAGGTACCTCTATCCCACCTATCCTTAATCCTAAAACTCGAAATGAAACCCGGTTGTCAGTAAAATGAAAGTTGTCAGGGAAAATCCTTCATGGATGCTATGCCCAAGCCGCCGACTGCGGAACTCGAGTGGGAGGGATCTCTCCTTTCATGAGCATGACCTACTCGTAGAAAGAGGCCCATTATATTTTGATTCCCTTGAAATTCAGAGTGTCTAATTGTCCATATACCTACCTACTTACACATTTTTGGCAACATAAAAGGCCGTAGATACTGTGGCGTAAATCATAGATTTGCTGTAATTAGTTTATTAGGCGCTATTAAGCGTAGGTATAATGGTTATACTTAGGTCGGTATAAGGGGTGTGTCCTTAATAGTATCATAGTAGGGATAATTGATGGAAGGAGATATGGTGGGATGTAAGCTATATATAGGCGTGCGCATTAGTAGAATAAAAAAAAATCAGGAACTAACTAAAATTTTTATTTTACTTCATACTGTCGAAGAAAATTTACATCAAAGTAAATTATTCTGTAAAATATATTTCCACTGAAATAATCAGTGAGTGGCTTAATAGCCCAAGTATTTAACTAAATTTTTATATTTGTGAAAACGGAAGCTCTGGTAAGCATCAATCATCAATTTTATTAAGTAAATTAATTGTGGGTAATTTTTATGTAAAAAAGTATATTTTAAGTAAATTTATTTTATCAGGCAGGCGTTTGTGAAATTTAGAAAAGGGGGTAATGTTCTTTGTATATTAAATGTTTTAAAATGGGGTTAAAAATAATGTAAGGGAAAGTTTAGGGAAATCTATGGTTGAAGAGGGTGTATATAAAATATATTGTTTGTTCTTTTCAGAATGAGCTTCCAAGTCTTTGTTTAAAAACCCTGCCTATACCCGTAAGGCAGCTATTTATGAATAATATATGCGTAGAGCCATAGTCTTATATTGTACATATTCCTGAAGGAAGGAAGTCCCATCCCTGAAGGATTCGGATGAGTACCTAGTTTTTAAGTTAGATATAAGTTTTAATATTGTGGAAGTGAAATAAAAATAATAATACTCTGTAGTATTTGCATTATTGACTCCAGGACAAATTATATACCCTCACCTAAACTACTGAACCGCCTGGAAACTCCTGGGATCACTCTCGACTTCCCAGAAGCGTGTCAATACCTTTTTTCTGCGTGATCTTACAAGTTTGGTTTTTTACAGCTACAAGGGACTGTAGACCTAAATAATATTATGGTATTGATTTTAACTGGATACCTCCACGAGTTAATGCGATAAAGGGTCTTCACTGACTAACAGACGACAGAACGTAAAAAAAGCAAACCTGCTTTCTTAAATATTAAGCTCCATAAAGGTTGGTATGGCTTTAAGGCGAAGTGCAATTGTGTCTCAAGCGATTCGGAGGGGGTGAAGCAGACGCAAGATGTTCGGGACGCTCCGTGCGTCGGAAACGTTTTCGCGCGTTAACCCATTCACTACGCAATTGAAATCATTGACAGAAGTACAAGTTTACATAACAATTTTTTTCGCCCTGTTTAGATAAACCTCTTTAGATCTTCTACTCGTGAGCAACTACGTAATTGATTTTGATGCAATTTTTATCACTAACATGTAATGATATTTATTTTCATAATAAGAATAGAACATAATATATTTAAGAAGTACTTCAATTTATTTTTGGGATATTTTTAAATGCACCTCTGTTTAATTTTTCTGCACACTAGGTAACTCCACTAATTTACTGAATGCAAACCAGAAAATTAAATGCTGTGCAGAATAACCAATTGATTAACTAAACATGTCCTACTTAAAAAACTTAAATATTACTCAGAACGAGTTGACCTTTTTAATCGAATTCACACCAAAAATGTGGTTCGTACATCGAATATATGATTTGTGAAACAGAAATACGAATTGCATATCAAAAATACTAACTTGCACTCTAAATAGTACTATCTTATAACGGAATAGGTTTTTTTTTTGTTGACGCGGTGAACGCATTTACGCGCCTTCATCCCAGCTGCGGGGGCAGCTAGGATGGTGTGTGGGACTCCCGGCCCGGTCCGGAGTGGACCGTCCTACCCACTAAACCCCGCGGTGTTCCTCCTCACCCTTTAGCCGGGCCGAGGGATATCAAAAGATTATTCACGTCGACCCGGCTAGGGGCGCCCCGTGAAATCGGGGCTCTCCTCGGGGGAGCCAGATGGGCGGCTCCCCAAAGCTCCCCAAGGAGCTGAAGATCATCACGCCTGCACCGCTCTCGAGCGCCCCTCTGTAATAGAGGAGACAGAGAGCGGCTGGCGCAGGCGTGCGCTAATGGGCACCCCCGGTACACGGGAAAGGTGCCCACCGCCATGTGACCGTTGGTGGGCGGGGTCCCCCGACCTTACGCTCACGGTCAAGAAACAATCGGGGGCGCGCAGTGACTTCTTACCGCGGCGCCCCCGAACTGCACGGCAGAGCGGGAGCATTATCGGTTACTCCCGCTCCCCCGCACAGTGCACCTCCCGCTTTGCCGCCAACGCGACTAAGCACGCCTGACTGCCGACCATGGCTTGCACCATGACCAGCAGTGACAGGCCCCTACTGTTGCTGTACGGAGCGGCTGCACGGACGGAAAGGCCGCACGGGCGGAACGGCCGCACAGACGGAACCAGCCCACCGCAATGGCAGCCCGCACACACGCAGCAGCCGGTCAAACACTGCCGCGCTACGTAACTGCCGCACAGGTGGACTGGTCGTACAGGCGAAATCAGCCGCACAGGCGGAACAGCCGCACATGCGGCCGCTGCCGCACAGCAAACTTGCTCCAACCGGCCGCAGCCGGGAGCGAACCTCACTATCGTTGCGACGCTTCCACCGGGTATCCGGGAGCTGTCGCAACCCCGCGGACCTTGAAGGCCCGCCATACCACGACCCCCTCGTGCAATGGGGTCAACTCCGTCAAACGACGGCCGAGAAACAGTCCCAATGCTTCCACCGGCCAGAAAGCCGGGAGCACTGGGGCGTCCACCAAGGTGTGTTGCGGTGCAGAGACGCCGCAACACTGTAGGCCTAGCAGGCCCACCCAACTGCGACCCCCTCGCCATGGGGTCAGCTTGCCGGGATATCGGTACATCGACTAATGGGGGCAGCACGCCGCACCCATTAGCCGATGTTCCAGGGTGCACCGTCTTAGTCCAGTTGCCACTCCCCCCGGGCATATAGCCCAAAGGGATAGAAAACCGGACCAAGCTCACTAGGAGGTTTCCCGACCTAGCACCCCCCGACCTAGCAACCCATAACGGAATAGGTTAGGTTAGGTTAGACTTTTATTTTTTTGATCAATAAAATTTAATTTTGTAGAGGTGACTGATTAAATTGAGGATTTATTTAGAATAAAAGATGTTCCAAAAAGTAAATTAGGTGATAAATTTCTCTAAAAAGTTTTAATATTTTTGTTGAACAATGGAATTTTTAGATATACTATTCTGATAATAGTTATTCGTTCAGTAAAACAGTTCTGCAAATACCATTAAACAGTATAATGAATTTGGTTTATTTAGTGTGCATAATTAGTGTGCAAGTCAGTATTTTTGGTTTAACTTTGTAATATTTTGTTCGAAAAAAGTGAATAAACAGATATCGATTTAATACATGCCTTTATTTTTTACCTGTGACGATTTTTGCCAGGTTTATTGAAAAAGTAAGAATCTGCTGCCCCTATCCTTTTTTTATATTTTTGGTACTTCCTTAAAAGGAAAAAGGAGGGTTCTGTACAAAAAAAACTTGAGAGGTGTCAAGGGACACCCGGATGGAACGAAGTTCCTTTCGATTAAAGTGAAGGAATTGTAATAAAATTTTATTTTAATTTTAAAATTTTATTACTACTATAACATTACTGTGGGAGGCGCAGGGTGGTTTCCGAAATGGAAGGGGATGTATGGACCAAGTTTTCTCGTTCCGCAACATTGTAGAGAAGCAGCTGGCTGTAGGCCGGAAGGTTTTCTGCGGTTTTGTGGACATGGAGAAAGCATTTGACAGAGTTGTACGGAAGGATCTCTGGGATATATTGCCAGGACACGGGATTGATGGTGCGCTGCTTCGTGCTGTGCAGTCTATATATGTGGGATGTACGGCATGTGTGCGGGTGGGCGGCAGCCTGTCTCCCTGGTTTGACGTCAACATTGGCGTCAGACAGGGTTGCGTACTGTCGGCTCTGCTGTTTGTCCTGTACCTGGACGATTGTCTTAAGAGAGTAAGATCAATGAATGTTGGATTGCGAATGGGTGACTTACTTGTGAACTGTTTGCTGTATGCAGATGATGCCGTGCTCATAGCCGAATCGCCATCAGAACTACAGTCACAAGTCACAACGATGAAAGATGATTGTCTAATGAGAGGCTTTTTTTTTTTTTTTTAACGTGAGTGAAAATCCTCGTAGGATGCTATGCCGGACTCTTACTGACTAAAAAACCTCACGTAACGCCCAACAGCCTATGGTTGAGAGCCCCGGGTAAGCCCTCAGGAAGGGTGTCCCGTGACTCCCAACAGACCTACGGGCCGTAGGTCTGTTGGGCGAGGCCACATTGGCGGCCGTAGGCTACGGCCGCCAATGTGGCCTCGCCCAGGGGGTGGTTCGGGTGCAATCCCGCGTCTATGGGGGGGTTTCGGGTGTGACCCCGCTTCTAAGGGGGGGCGTGCGTGAGTGCTCACGTCACGCTGCCGTCATGGGCCTGCTTCTGTAAGGACGGTGAGCGGCCCTCTCACCGTCCTCAGACCCCCGGTCATGGAGGCCGATAGTCCTCGGCGAAGACACGTCGGCGGCGCCCAGGGCGCCGACTGCGGAACTCGGGTGGGAGAGTTCTCTCCCGCACCCGGCCCGCCGCCTCCTTCGCGAGCATGACCTGCTCGCAGAAAGAGGCGGCGCAGTCCCACTTACTCCCGCTGGAGAGCATGGCTCGCACCATGGCCTCAAGCGAGAGAGTGTCCACGCCCAGACCCACTAGGAGGACCTGTCGCTGTTGTGCCCACGCCGTGCACTCCACCAGCGTGTGGAGCGCCGTGTCATCGCTGCGGTCCTCGCAGTGCTGATCGGCCGTGGTTTCCCGGTGTTTTCGCCACAGATACCTACCGAAGCTACCGTGCCCGGCAAGCATCTGTGTCAACCGGTAGGAGAGAGCACCGTGTCTTCTCTCCAGCCACTCGTCCATGACCGGTCTGACGGCCGCGATTGTGGCGAATCCCCCCTTTGGTTGCTCAAGTCGCACCTTCCATGTCTCCACGGTTTCCTGGTGGAGCAGGGTCCGCTGGGCCTCGATTTCTCGAGACGCAGGCCTTTGGCCCCGCTCCAGCGCCTCCTTGCGCCATCTGAACAGTGACGCAAGGGCTCTCGCTTCCAGGTCCCATGGAGGGGTCCCGTCTAGGAACTCTAATGAGAGGCTTACATTTGAACGCGACTAAAACGAAAGTGATGGTATTCGAAAGAGAAGAGGACAGAACGAATGCCAGGATAACTGTAAATGATGTAGTGCTGGAACAGGTGGATGAGTTTGTATATCTTGGATGTGCATTTAGCAGGGATGGACGGTACACCGCTGATGTAGAAAAGAGGGTAACTGCGGGAAATAGTGTGAATGGAGCGTTAGGCAAACTTTTAGGTACCAAGGCCTTAAGTCAAAAGGCCCAGCTCGCAGTACACAATGCGGTGCTAATACCTACGCTAACGTATGGAAGCGAGAGTTGGGTATGGCAGGAAACGCATGAAAGCAGAATAAACGCGGTCGAGATGCGCGCGCTACGCAAAATCTGCGAAGTAACGCTCGCAGATCGCGTTCGGAATGAAGATGTAAGAAAGAGAGTTGGTCTGAAAGAGAGTGTCGGTGTTAAAGTAAGGAAGGGCATGCTACGATGGTTCGGGCATGTGGAACGAATGGGAGATGAAAGAATGACAAAACAGATATACAACGCGAAAGTGGATGGACGTAGGAGTCGGGGAAGGTCACGACACACCTACCACGACCAAATTAATCATGTGTTAGTGGAGGGTGGTGTCAAGAGCCGTAGGAACTGACGTGCATGCATGAAAAGAAAAATGAAAGTTAAAGAGGCGAGTGAGGTGTGTATGGACCGTGCCGTGTGGCGCTCGGTTCTTTCTGCCTACCCCGCAAGGGATTTGGCGTGAAGATAGTATAGTATAAAATTTTATTGTAAGCAAAAACAAAAACAGAAACAAAAACAAAAAGATAACAATTATAAAAAAAAGTGAGTACGTGAACCTTTACGCGCGACTGAAGTAAAACTTCTTTGCCATTGACGGCATAATATCACTGAAATGATTTATATTAATATCATTCGTTCTAATTTTGAATAGCGAAAACGCGTTTCCGCTATTCAAAATTCAAATAAGTAGTAAGCGTTGCTGCCGTCAGAAAAAAAATCTGAGTGACTGCCTAGTCGCGCCTAAAGAAGTTTTACTTCAAAAACTTTTCAGAGCGAAACTCCTATTTGCTTTGGTGTTGCTCGTAGAGTTCATGTTCATCCCCTGGCTAGCACTAGCACTACCACTGTCACTACCACTATCACTATCACTACCACTATCATTACTACTATTACTACCACTATCACTACCACTATCACTACCACTATCACTACCACTATCACTACCACTATCACTACCACTATCACTACCACTACCACTATCACTACCACTATCACTACCACTATCACTACCACTATCACTACCACTATCACTACCACTATCACTACCACTATCACTACCAAAAGTGTCGTTACAACTTTTCGTGAGATTTTTTTCCGTCTAGCCCCCTTTCACAACGCGCGATAAGGAACTTCGTTCCAAAAGACTGAAAAATATACCTGTATGGGAGCCCTCCTTAATTTATTTTTCTGTTCTTAGGATTCGTAAATTTCAAATGCCTAGCTATCGCAGTGGTGCATAAGATGACAGATAGATAGTCTCAGTAATAGGGTCGCGTTATTACAGATTATTTATACTGTTGGCACTTGGTGGAACCTGCAGCGCATATTGAATAACCACCACTTGTACTGTTTTACAGCATTTATTTACTCAACACCTGACCGCTTTTGCCTCTTAGCATTTTCAAAAGGCAATACTTTCTCCTCGTTCCATTTTTACCCTTTGGATACGGAACTGTAAAAACGGCCGAGGTTCAAGTTGGACTGGCACACTGATGAGGATTTCGTAACAAAAAAAAAACGCCAGAAGATTACGTTGTATGGGAGTAACCTTATTTTTTCTTTATCTAGTGTTATTATAGTTGTTACAGCGGTAGCAGAAACACATCTTTGAAATGTATAACTGCCTAGTTCATGAGATACAGATGAACAAACGGACTTCGAAGTCTCAGTAATAGGGTCCCGTTTGGCTAAGAAAACGAAGAATATACAAAAACGAATATTGCTATTTGCATATATGCCAGGGTGTAAAGGAATAAATTTCGATACTAGTTATTTAAACTAGACTAGGCTTTAGTCCTGTCCAAATGATTACCATTTCCTAAATTAAACATTCTACGTTTCACTTCGCATAGCTATTGCCCGCAGCTTCAGCTGTGTAGAATTCTGTTCGCGTTCCCTTCTGCCATTGGGTCATATCCAGGGATAAAATAGCCTTTATACTATTTTCTAAATGATCTTACCTTACTTAATATTATAAATGCGAAAGTTTGTGAGTGTAGATGTTTCAGATGTACCTGTATCAGACACAATTTATATTGTTAATGATTAAATAAATAAAATAAAATAAAGTTACTCTTTCACGCTCTAACGGCTAAACGGATCTAGCTGAAATTTAGTACAGGGGTAGATATAGGCCTGGAATAACACATAGGCCACTTTTTATCCCGGCAATCAGTTCCCACGGAAAGCGGAAACGGGAACAAAACTGGACGCGGGCAGAGCTGCGGGCGTCAGCTAGTGTATAATATGTCTAAGAATACATTGCAGTCTGGAAAAGCATAAAATAATTATAATAGGCCATCAATTTCAGCCAGATCTGCTCAACCGTTGGAACGTGATTTTGTCACTAACATCTTCACAGACTTTCATATATCATAATTAAATAATTCGTAAGTCATATTAAATCATCAGGCCTTTTCAGTAACATATATTCACAAAATCATCTTCTAGCGCTTAACATATAGGTACAACTATCCATTGAACATTGTATTACTATTTTACATTATGGCTTAAAAACAAAGTTAGGGTTGTATTGACTGTATCGGATTGTATGTAAGCTGTTTATTTTCAGTTCACTGTTGGTTTAAATTCAAACTGAGGTGACGGGAGGCCTCGAACCGTTTTGGCGCAGCGAAGAACCATAGCGTCCTTGGCTGCCTTCTATCGAATGTATCACGGCGAATGTTCTGAAGAGCTCTTCTACCTGATCCCACCCTCTTCTTTCCGATCCCGAACAACACGTGCCGGGCAAAGATGACTCTCACACACAGTGGAGAGAATCTTCGCCAGAACTGAACGTTTCAAAAGATCGTTCCTCTGTCGAACTATAAAAACATGGAACGACCTGCCCGCACTCGTGTTTCCCTCATCTTACAATCCCGGGTTCTTCAAGAGGAGCGTGAAGAGGCACATCACAGGGCCGCCAACTTGAGGACCACTGTCAGAAGTGGCCCCCAATCGCTAGATGCGCCACGGCTTTCCACCAGGCTGGTGGCGACGTCAATTTGGTGAGCTAAATATAAAAAAAAAAGAAACTCATACTTACAACTTCAAATTCAATACCTACCTACATCAACTACGACACACGAGTAGTAAAGTAAGACTACGAGAATATCAACAATACGCAATACGTGCCTTGAAAGCTGTAATTTTGGATAGAAGAATACCAATTTTTTGAGTTTAATTTATTATATACTCAATTAATGTTTATTCCTACTGTTATATTGTAAATTTAGGAGAATTGGGCCGCTGATTCATCAGTCATTAGTATTATACTCGTTATGACATTGATTTTACTTAAATATTAATTTAAATAATGTACATGTTATACGCTCGGTCAGGGCGTCACATACATGAGCGCATTTATAGGTGAATCTTCTGGCATTCATCTATTATGTGGCATCAGTCAAACTTTGTATTGGAAAGTATGAAAACGTTACTATATAACTTACTAGCTGACCCGCGCAACTTCGTTTGCGCCACATAAGAGAGAGTATTACCTGTTCCCATCGCATTTACTCCCGTCACGTTGCGTTTACTCCCGTAGCGTCTCGTCGTAAATATTCAATACTACGTGAGAGAGAGAGAGAGAGAGAGAAAGAGAGAGAGAGAGAGAGAGAGAGAGAGAGAAAGGTTTGTCGTCGCGTGTATTCCCGTCGCATTATTTTTAAGAACAATTTCGTTTATGAAAGAGGTATCCCGTGGCATTATTGTAGAAAAAAATAAATGCCATTAAAATGGTTATTGTGCACCAACCCAAAGATAGACACATGCTATCGCGCAATTTTTTTAGAACTTTTTTAAGAGAAACTATTTTGTAGTAGGTGCATATTTTTTACATAGGTAACTATAAATATTTACGCAGCACACGCAACGAAGCTCTCAAAAGGAATAACTTTTCCAACGTTTTTGAAACATTTACTATTACTGCTCTGCTCCAAAATAAAATAAAATAAAAAATAAAAAAATAAAATAAAATAAAATATAATAAAATAAAATTTATTCCCTATGAAATTTAAAAAAAATATATTTAGGTTTGTCAAATTTTTTGTAACTCTACTCTCCTATTCGTTGTAGCGTGATGCTATGACAATCCACAATAACGTAGCTTTCTATTGGTAAAAGAATTATTAATATCGGTTCGGTAGATCCTAAGATTACCCCTTACAATTTATTTAACAAATACACAAACACAAACTTTACTTCTTAAAAAATTTACTTGGCACAAGGTTAGTATATTCTGATTTATCAGATATCATTGAATATAATACTGAAATCAGTGCCCAGTAAAACTATGTAGGCTTAGGTAGACATTATTAATGTCTCTCATAGTCATATTGGCACTGACTTCAGTATTATATTTAATGATATCTGATAAATCAGAATATACTAACTTTGTGCTAAGTAAATTTTAATTTTCAGTTTTAGTTTTGTTTGAAGTCGGTTTCTTTTTTGTTCAATTTTTTTTCACTATTTTTAGTGTCGTGTGGACTGAAAATCTATCTATCTAGGTGTAAAGTTCTCGACAGTACAAATTAATCAAACCCAAACACAAAGTAACTGCTGTATATCGTTAGGGAATTCTCTCTACTGTCTATCGTCTCCATCATCAGATCGACTCCAGGCCTTCATTAAGTTGTACTACTTTAAGGCCCTTAATAAAAAAAATTACAAACGCCCTAGATGCCCCTACAATTTTTAAAAGTTCCTTTCGATTTCTCCATGATGCCATAATCAGATCCTGGCTTCCTTAAAATGGAACCACCTTGGAAGTATCTATTTTCGAATGAAAAAATATTTTTCAAATCGGTCTATAAACGACGGAGTTCTGCGCGAAAAAACATAATTTAAAAAAAAAAAAAAACTGTTGAATTGAGTCCTCCTTGTTTGAAGTCGGTTAAATAATATTAGTCACGCAGCACACGCAACGAAGTTCTCATAAGGAATAACTTTTCCCCCGTTTTTGAAACATTTACTATTACTGCTCCGCTCCTATTCGTTGTAGCGTGATGCTATATAGCCTATGACACTCCGCAATAACGTAGCTTTCTATTGGTGAAAGAATTTTTAAAATCGGTTCAGTAGATCCCGAGATTACCCCTTACAATTTAACAAATATACAAACACACAAACTTTACCTCTTTATAATATTAGTATAGATAAGTAATAAGTATAAGTATAGAAGTATAGATAAAATGGGACCACCTTGGGAGTATCTATTTACGAACGAAAAAAAAATTTTCAAATCGATCTATAAACGACGGAGTTCTGCGCGAAAAACATAAAAAAAATTAAAAAAAAACGGTTGAATTGAGTCCTCCTTGTTTGAAGTCGGTTAAATAATATTAGTCACGCAGCACACGCAACGAAGCTCTCAAAAGGAATAACTTTTCCCCCGTTTTTGAAACATTTACTATTACTGCTCCGCTCCTATTCGTTGTAGCGTGATGCTATATAGCCTATGACACTCCACAATAACGTAGCTTTCTATTGGTGAAAGAATTTTTAAAATCGGTTCAGTAGATCCCGAGATTACCCCTTACAATTTAACAAATATACAAACACACAAACTTTACCTCTTTATAATATTAGTATAGAAGTATAGATAAAATGGGACCACCTTGGGAGTATCTATTTTCGAACGAAAAAAAAATTTTCAAATCGATCTATAAACGACGGAGTTCTGCGCGAAAAAACATAAAAAAAAATTAAAAAAACGGTTGAATTGAGTCCTCCTTGTTTGAAGTCGGTTAAATAATATTAGTCACGCAGCACACGCAACGAAGCTCTCAAAAGGAATAACTTTTCCCCCGTTTTTGAAACATTTACTATTACTGCTCCGCTCCTATTCGTTGTAGCGTGATGCTATATAGCCTATGACACTCCACAATAACGTAGCTTTCTATTGGTGAAATAATTTTTAAAATCGGTTCAGTAGATCCCGAGATTACCCCTTACAATTTAACAAATATACAAACACACAAACTTTACCTCTTTATAATATTATTATAAGTAATAAGTAATAAGTATAGAAGTATAGATAAAATGGGACCACCTTGGGAGTATCTATTTACGAACGAAAAAAAAAATTTTCAAATCGATCTATAAACGACGGAGTTCTGCGCGTAAAAACATAAAAAAAATTAAAAAAAAAACGTATGAATTGAGTCCTCCTTGTTTGAAGTCGGTTAAATAATATTAGTCACGCAGCACACGCAACGAAGCTCTCAAAAGGAATAACTTTTCCCCCGTTTCTAAAACATTTACTATTACTGCTCCGCTCCTATTCGTTGTAGCGTGATGCTATATAGCCTATGACACTCCACAATAACGTAGCTTTCTATTGTTGAAAGAATTTTTAAAATCGGTTCAGTAGATCCCGAGATTACCCCTTACAATTTAATAAACATACAAACACACAAACTTTACCTCTTTATAATTTATTAGTAATTAGTAATTAGTAATTAGTAATTAGTAATTAGTATTAGTATTAGTATTAGTATAGATAAAATGGGACCACCTTGGGAGTATCTATTTTCGAACGAAAAAAAATATTTTCAAATCGATCTATAAACGACGGAGTTCTGCGCGAAAAAACATAAAAAAAAATTTTAAAAAACGGTTGAATTGAGTCCTCCTTGTTTGAAGTCGGTTAAATAATATTAGTCACGCAGCACACGCAACGAAGCTCTCAAAAGGAATAACTTTTCTCCCGTTTTTGAAACATTTACTATTACTGCTCCGCTCCTATTCGTTGTAGCGTGATGCTATATAGCCTATGACACTCCACAATAACGTAGCTTTCTATTGGTGAAAGAATTTTTAAAATCGGTTCAGTAGATCCCGAGATTACCCCTTACAATTTAACAAATATACAAACACACAAACTTTACCTCTTTATAATATTAGTATAGAAGTATAGATAAAATGGGACCACCTTGGGAGTATCTATTTTCGAACGAAAAAAAAATTTTCAAATCGATCTATAAACGACGGAGTTCTGCGCGAAAAAACATAAAAAAAAATTAAAAAAACGGTTGAATTGAGTCCTCCTTGTTTGAAGTCGGTTAAATAATATTAGTCACGCAGCACACGCAACGAAGCTCTCAAAAGGAATAACTTTTCCCCCGTTTTTGAAACATTTACTATTACTGCTCCGCTCCTATTCGTTGTAGCGTGATGCTATATAGCCTATGACACTCCACAATAACGTAGCTTTCTATTGGTGAAATAATTTTTAAAATCGGTTCGGTAGATCCCGAGATTACCCCTTACAATTTAACAAATATACAAACACACAAACTTTACCTCTTTATAATATTAGTATAGATATAATACACCAAAGAAACTTCCCCAAACAGATGCGATATTTTTACGCTCTTGAGCTAAGCCTTGAATACTTCCTTTTTTTTATTACCTATTTTCGTTACTACGAGAGTGCCAAGGAGAAGGCCGACCTTTTGGGTTCTCTCTTTGCCTCCAACTCGACCATGAACGATGGAGGTGTGCTTCCGCCTGGTATCCCTTGGTGTGGCACTTCCATGCCAGAAATTAAGTTCAAGCAACGGGACGTCAGGCGGGAGCTTCAATCCCTGGATATTCATAAGTCGAGTGGGCCGGACGGCATTCCCGCGGTGGTACTTAAGCGGTGTGGTCCGGAGTTGTGTCCGGTACTTACACGTCTTTTCACGCTTTCATACTCCATGAAGCAAGTCCCGGCGTCGTGGAAGATCGCGCACGTGCATCCTGTGCCCAAGAAGGGTGACAGGACCGACCCGGCCAATTATAGGCCTATAGCCGTCACCTCCCTTTTATCTAAGGTGATGGAGCGTGTGATTAATACACAGCTTCTGAGGTACCTTGAGGAACATGACCTGCTCAGTGACCGGCAGTACGGTTTCCGTCACGGTCGCTCGACGGGCGATCTTCTTGTGTACCTCACACACCGCTGGGCGGCGGCTATCGAGAGTAAGGGTGAGGCTCTAACAGCGAGCCTCGACATCTCGAAAGCCTTTGACCGGGTCTGGCACCGTGGTCTTCTTACGAAATTGCCCTCCTATGGACTGCCCGAGAGTTTATGCGGATGGGTGTCCAGCTTTCTGGCCGGTAGAAGCATCAGGGCCGTCGTTGACGGCAGCTGTTCTGACTGCATGGCCATAAACGCTGGAGTACCACAAGGCTCAGTGTTGTCCCCTACTTTGTTTCTGCTGCATATCAATGACATGTTGTCTATTGACGGCATTCATTGTTATGCGGACGACAGTACGGGCGACACTTATTACACGGGCCGCCCCGGTATCTCTCGGGTTGCAGTGGAAGAAAGTCGTGAACAACTTGTGTCTGAAGTCGAGGCTACTCTCAATAGAGTGTCCGATTGGGGTCGACAAAATCTTGTCCAATTCAACCCTACCAAGACACAAGTTTGTGTTTTCACCACAAAAAAGACCCCATTCACTGTGGCGCCACAATTTCAGGGCACATCTCTCACCATCTCTGAAAGTATAGGGATCCTTGGTGTTGACATCTCCAGTGATGTGCAGTTCCGCAGTCACTTGGAGGGCAAGGCCAGGCTGGCGTCCAGGAAGCTCGGAGTGCTCAGAAGGGCGCGGCGGTACTTTACTGCGGCGCAAGCACTGCTTCTTTATAAGTCGCAAGTGCGTC
This sequence comes from Miltochrista miniata, assembly GCA_933228765.1. Classification (NCBI taxonomy): domain Eukaryota; kingdom Metazoa; phylum Arthropoda; class Insecta; order Lepidoptera; family Erebidae; genus Miltochrista; species Miltochrista miniata. The sequence goes on along the minus strand of OW121758.1, from coordinate 30,788,965 downwards.
CGCATATGGAGTACTGCTGTCACCTCTGGGCGGGGGCACCCGAATACCAGCTTCGTCCATTTGACTCGGTGCAAAGGCGAGCTATGAGAGTTGTCAACGATCCCATACTTGCAGGTGGTGTGGAACCTCTTAGTGACAGGAGAGACTTTGCTTCTCTGTGTGTGTTCTACCGCCTGTACAACGGTTTGTGCTCTGAAGAATTGTTTGATATGATGCCTACGGCTACATTCTATCATCGCACCGCTCGCCATAGACAGGGTATTCATCCTCACACGTTGCGTCCTGAGCGCTTGAGCACGGTGAGATCTGGTAGAGGCTTTCTTCCGCGTACGCTTAGGTTGTGGAATGATCTCCCTGCCTCGGTTTTCCCAAACGCCTACAGTATGGGGTTCTTCAAAAGGGGACTTAGAAGGTTTTTAAAGAGTCGGCAGCGCGATTGTGGCGCCTCTGGTGTTGCAAACGTCCATAGGCTGCGGTGACCACCGGTACATCTGGTGGGGCCGTATGCTTGTCTGCCACTCGAGTGGTATAAAAAAAAAAAAAATAAAAAAAATACGGCAGCGAATTACGTCAGCGGGCGTGACAAAGTTGTGTACGGGTGTCCTCAACGAAGCCTGTCGGCTGACTGAGCGGGCTCTGTGAGGTGGCTGATAGCGGCAAAATGCACTCCCGCTCAACAAAACGTTTTTTTGTATTAAAACAATATGTTTTTAATTAATAAATAACTGCATAGGACCTCGAGGTAACTTATTAGGGACATGGAAATAAAAAAAATGTGTGGTACATTATATAACTACTGAATGAAATTGATTATAGTCAAGGCGGTCACAGGTAAATTTACAGATTCGAGGGAACTTTGGGATTATTTTCTATCGAGCCGAATTTACTCAATCGTGTTTTGGAGAACTGACATCCCTAGTCAATATACTTAATAATAATTATCCACTTAAATAATTGTGAAATCTTTGTTAACACCGTTGCAAAATTGGTTCGAAATATGTCAAAATTATGTATTTTGAGTCCCACTTCACCTTAAATATTTTTATAAGTACTTACTTAATATTTTTATTTATACCTGTCTAGCCGAGCAAAACCGGATGGGTTGCTTGTTTATGTATAAACGCCTCTACAAATTATGATAATGACTGAGGTTTTTTTTTATTGGAATAAGAGCATCCTAGACTTGGAGGCCTTTCAAGTTAATTTTGACTATAAAAAAACTGTATATTCCATTCGGCAATCGTCTTTTGTCATATAAATTATCAAATAAATATTCATACAAAAAACTAATATCGTGATAAAGTTAGAGGTGGATATTTTCGAAAGAATGCCACCACAAACAACATGCCATGATTTTTAGGTTTTTGTCCGTACCCAAAGGGTAAAAACGGCACGATTAGTATTCATGAGACTTCGTTGTCCGTCTGTCTGTTCGTCACGAGGCTGTATCTCAGAAACCGCGATAACTAAAGGGCTGAAAATTTCACAGATGATGCCGCTATTTAGCAACAAATACCAAAATAACAAATAATTATAATAATTACTCTCACTCAATAAACGTGATTAGGTTTCTTTCGTTTTTTTGGTACGGAACCCTCTGTGCACGAGTCTGACTCGCACTTGGTCGGTTTTTTTTATTATATCTACCCACCAAATTAGGTAAATCTGTAGATATGAATAGAACTAATTAAACACTTTAAATGATCGATTGACACTCTTTACCCCGAAGCATATGCAGAGGCTTATGCAGTTTTATAATCTATTGAATTAGGCCACTGGATTAGGCTAAAAAATAAAAAAAAGTCTGTCATTGCCGCCAGAGATATGTTAGTATTCTTAGATTGCCGCATACTTTTCTTGGTTTTTTTTTATAATTGTAAAATTTAAATATATTTTTTTTTGTAATTGTGTTGAATAAATAAATAAATATCTACTTTTTGACAATATTATAAAGACGAAAATCACTATTGCACAAACTCTTATACAACCTATTATTGACTACGCTGATGCTTGCTATTTAGACGCCACCGAGGAGCTTCTAGATAAACTTGAGAGGTTGCAAAATTTATGTATACGCTTCATATTCAATCTTAGAAAGTACGATCACGTTTCCGATTTTTGCAAAGAACTCAAGTGGCTCCCTATCCGTCTTCGCCGGAACACTCGAATTCTTAATCTACTTTTCAATATCCTTTACAATACAATCCATCTTCTCCTTCCTATCTGAGGGAGCGGTTCTCATTTGTTCGCTCTCTTGACGCTCCCTGCAGGTCCTCCGCCTACTTCTGAAAACCCCTCGTCACAAAACTGATTTCTTTACTTATTCCTTCACTGTGCATGCGGTCAGATTGTGGAATTCACTACCCCCTAACATCAGAGACAGCAAAACTCTCTCTACATTCAAAAGGAAAGTCCGTGAATATTATAATTATCTACACTATAAACCTATTTATGTATTTATTAAGTATATGTAAGTAAGTAAATAATGTTTATTTATACCGTATATATATATATATATATATATTTACGTACATATTTATACCTATCAATAATTAATAGATTATATATTCTTTTAGTAATTTTGTATGTAGGTATATTAATTTAGTTCTAATTCTAACACATTCCTTACACACTTTTAAAATTTCTTTTTCATTCTTCATGTACTCCTTTCGCTGGTCTGCTGGGGGATATTTCTTATAGAAATAAGCAGTACCATTATACCTATCTTTCTTTATGTCGTGGTTCTTATGTTTGTTGTGTGTACATAAATAAATAAATAAAAAAATATTAATATAATTTACTAGCTGACCCGTGCAACTTCGTTTGCGTTAAAAATGAAGAACCGCTCGACCGATTTTATGCAAACTTCGCATAACCATCTACTTAATAGTCCCAACAAACCCTAAATATTTGGTTTGGATAGGTGAGCCCGTTCTTGAGTTATAAAATTACAACGAAAAGTGGCATTGATTTTTATATATATAGATAGATAGACTAGCTGACCCGCGCAACTTCGTTTGCGTGATAAATGAAGAACCGCTCGACCAAAGACGTATCATATATAGACACGTTATACACGAACATTGCGGCTTTCAAAAACAGCTACACTTTTATAAATTTGAAAAAAGAATTCTGTAAATTATCTGTGGTAGCCTGGTAGCATGCATGAAGTCAATATTAGAGGAATGTGGGGAAAAGGGAAACTTGAATTTCACTTACTGAGACATAATATGGTTAATGTATTTACGGGTAAAGTATGTAATATTAAAATTTATAAAATGTTAATGTACTTTATCGGATTAGTAATTATTAACCTAATTTAAGTCATAAAATAAAAATATAACAATATCATACAGAAACATTTATTTAATAAATAATAATTGAGTACCTAGTAAGTAATCCAAATATTTGTAATTTAAATCATTTTTATAATCTTAATATATTATTATTATGTTTCATTATTTTTTTAAAGAAATATAATTTACTAAATAAAAAAGATATTCAAATAGCAAAATAAAACATTAGTACAAAATCTCCCCGACATCCCCTTACAATACAATACAATACAAATATTCTTTATTGTACACCATAAACTTATAATAAAATTACAGTATTTTTATCTTATATTATCTTACATATAATATATTTAGGGTACAATCGGCGGCCTTATCGCGAAACGCGATTTCTTCCAGGCAACCTATAATGGACTAAGTGCGCAGGAAATGTGTTTATGGGTAGCTCTTTGCTGTACTGTGACTATAAAATATTTATTTAAACACCTAAACTATATAATATTTTACATCTCATAGATAACAAATAAATAGATATGCATATACCTAACCTATATTTACAAATTTCACATACATAAATACGTACATATATAATAAATAATAAATAAATAAATATTCACGGACATTTCACACAACGTTATCTGATCCCAAAGTAAGCTAGGAATAACCTGCTTGTGTTATGGGTATCTGACCACGGATATTAATACTTATATACTTTTTTAAATACATACATATTATACATAGAAACACCCAGACTCTTGAGACAAACATTTATGGGGAATCGAACCCACGACCTCCAGCGCCGCAGGCGGTATTACTACCGACTGCGCCACAGAGGTCGTCATATACCAACATACTTACATAATTAGAAATATATATATTTACCCATATAATTCTTCAATATACTAAATAGTAATATAACCTATAATAATATCAAACAGAGAAACAACGAAACTGTGTGAAGCATAAAGAAAGTTATTGTGGTAGTGATAGGTAATAATTCAAGACCATCTTCTTAAAATTATCAATCGTCTGTGCACGTCGCACAGACACTGGCAAGGAATTCCACAAACGAGTAGCTCGAACCGTAAATGATTTATCGAAAAATCTTGTGGAATGTTCCGGCATTTTCAGGCGCAAGTTTTTCGATGACCTCAGAGACCTCAAATGTGTATCACATAAGAACTCAAAACGTTCTTTAAGATAAGTGGGAGTACGGATATTAAACAGGATATTGTATAGAAGAAATAGAATGTGTGCATTACGGCGAAGTCTAATAGGAAGCCACTTGAGTCTCGTTCGAAATTCAGAGATGTGATCATATTTGCGCAAACCAAATATGAATCTGATGCAAAAATTTTGAAGACGCTCAAGTTTATCGAGTTGTACCTCAGTGAGATCTGGATAGCTAGCATCGGCATAGTCGAGGATTGGTAGGAGAAGAGATTGAGCCAGCGCAGTTTTTGTGGCAATGGGCAGAACGTTACGTAGTCTTCTTAGAGCACCACCGGAGGCAAAAATCTTACGACTCACCTCACGGAGCTGTACATCCCAAGACATTGTTTTGTCAAAGTAAATTCCCAGGTTTTTTACCTTATCACTAAGAGGAATAATGGTACCATTAAAATTAATTGGAGGGAGAGTTGTGTACCTACTGAATTTTCGGTACTAGCCCGGGGCTGCCAATAATAATAGCCTGGCTCTTATCGGGGTTCACTTTTAGGCCAAAATTCACACTCCAATCGGCTATTCTTGCAAGATCTATATTTATAATGTTAACTGCATCAGAAAGTGATGCAAGTGGAGCATGTGTGTAGATTTGCAAATCATCTGCATAAAGGTGGTAGGATGAAAGAAGTTCGGAGGTGATATGGTTAATGAATAATGCGAAAAGTAAAGGAGACAAAACGCCACCCTGCGGCACACCAACAGAAATATTACTCCATGATGACAAAGTATCATCAATTCGAATACGTTGTCGGCGGCCAGACAGGTAACTCTGAAACCATTCAACCACTGTTGGAGATATGTTAAGAGAGCAAAGAATGGCCAGCAAGACGTCGAAATCCACGGTGTTAAATGCATTGCTAAAATCTAATAAGGAAAGCACCGTCAGGTTTCCATTCTCCATAGCCATCCTTATGTCATCCGTAATATGGATAAGGGCAGTAGTAGTGCTATGTCCAGGACGGAAACCAGATTGATAACGGTTTAAAAGATTATTTTTATTGAGAAAGGGACTAATTTGGTTATGGACTTGACGCTCCATGACTTTCGATAGGAATGGGAGTATAGAAATAGGCCGATATTCAGAAAAGGATAAAGGATTAGGTTTCTTTGGTAGGGGAATAATTTGGGCTTCTTTCCAAGATGATTCCTTACGGGTCGCGGGCGCCAAACCACAGACTATAGAGTATTATTATTATGCTTGCCGCCATTTTATCGATCCGAGAAAATGAAATAATATTATTATTTCTATTGTTCTTACGCATGAAATGACACGTTTTTATATTGAACAGTTGCTGTGTAACTTGTGCATCATCTGAAGATACATGAAGGCATGTTTTCTTCGAGTTTTCTTTACTAACAGAATTTAAAACAGTGCTAATAGAACTTTCGCTAACCCTACAGCCGCGTCAAAGATTTTCAGGTAATTACCTTCTTTACGTGTTGCCATTTTCAAGTGTCTATAACGTATCTATAGTTTTTATATCATTGCGCTCGACCAATTTTGTGCAAACTTCACATAAACCATCTCCTAAATAGTTCGAACAGAGCCTAAACATTTGGTTTGTATTTATTCAACACAGTTACAATATCTTTAATAGGTAACATTTGACGTCTGTCAGTTCATACATTTATTAGTGAAAGCCAACGTAAATGTATTCGTATCTGTCAATATTACAATAAATACATAATATCGTAATTGGAAAAAGTTAAGTACTTAATTGTGCACTTGTGCAGTTCTAACAAAACGAAAATAATATATTATTTTATGCCCGCCGTTATGTACAAGGTTGCGTTGTTGAATTTTGATGAACTGTCAAATGTTACCTAATAAATGACTCCATTTTAGTCGATTACAGTTATTTTTATTTACTACTACTAGTTCAGTGATATTTTATTGTTCTATAAACTTAATCAAGATAATTGGCAAAAACTATTTTTTATCATAAAATTGTAAAAGTCCTCTTAGATGCGTACCTACCTAGTAGATATTTTTTTGCTAGACAGGTCAAATAACGGTACCTACTTACTGCTCGAGTTCAACTTGCCAGACTAGTTTGCCCAAATTGCTATTAATAGCTCTTGTTTAGTGCTAAATTCGCGATCTAAGGATGGCAAGAAGCGGCATTGGTATAGCTCTTCGTAGATGATTCTCGCGGCTTCGCCCACGTGAGATTTGGTACCCGTTCCCGCTTACCGTGGGACATATTCCCGGGATGAAAAGTAACCTATGTGTTATCCCAGACTATAAGCTACCTCTGTACCAAATTTCACCCCAATCCGTTTAGCCGTTACGGTTAGAGCGTGATTGAGTACCAAATATCCAAACATCCAAACATGTTCACATACTTTCACATTTATAATATTAGAATAGGTTAACTATACTTCTATACTAATTATAAAGAGGATAGATTTGTTTTTTTGTTTGTTTGTTTGTAACGAATAGGCTCCGGAACTACTGAACCGATTTGAAAAATTCTTTCACTGTTGGAAAGCTACACTCTTTGCGGTGAACATAGGCTATATTTTATTCCCGTATTCCCACGCGAACGGGAACTACGCGGGTGAAACCGCGTGACGTCCGATAGTAAAAAATAAAATGGCAAAAAATCACATTTGTTGTACCTATGGGAGCTCCCCTTAATTTTTTTTTGTTTTTAGTAAGTAGGATTTGTTGTTATAGCGGCAACAAAAACACATACCAATCTGTGAAAATTTCAACTCTCTAGCTATCACCGTTCATGAGATACACCCTCGTGACGGACAGACAGACAGACAGACAGACAGACAGACGGACAGCGAATTCTCATGAATAGGGTCCCGTGGTTTACCCTTTGGGCACGGAACCCTAAAAACCGTGTTGGGGTAACTGAAATGCAACACAGGGTGGGAAGGGAACTGCATTTGTCTATATTATTATTATAAAGAGGAAAGATTTGATTGTTTGTTTGTTTGCATCGAATAGGCTCCGGAACTACTGGACCGATTTGAAAAATTCTTTCACTGTTGGGAAGCAACACTCTTTGCGGTGAACATAGGCTATATTTTATTCCCTTATTCCCACGGGAACGGGAACTACGCGGGTGAAACCGCTTGACGTCCGCTAGTTTCTACGAAATAGGAATATAACGTTCATGGCAGCCAGCCAGCTAACCCAGTTGAGCTGATGCACCTGTTCAATAACAGAGTGCTTATCCGGGCCTCCCAACCGTAGGCTGCTAGTTACGATACGTGTGGCTTTAAGTCGGTAGGAGTCCGGCATTGGCGGTAGCATCCCTGTAGGATTTTCCTCACGTTAAAAAAACCCTGTTCAATAAATGAATGACTATGACAAGGTACAATGATTCTTAAACTTACTTATCGCCATAATATTCACACCTACCTCCATTATTATCAAGGTTTTTCCTAGGAGGTGAAGGCAGAGGCTTAAAGATCATTTATATAAAGTTCAATTTTGTAATAGATAGGTACTATTTTTTAAAATAAGTATCTACTTAATTAGGTTTAGATAGTCACTTATTATTCCTATATCTGTTTTGTTACTTATTCTCATTGTCAGAGCAAGTGCTTCGTTCTTATTTTTGTTTAATAGCTACTAGTAAGGTGGCAAACACGTACCTATTATTTATGAGCCACCTGTTCTAAAATAGTTATCGTAGAAGTGGTAATTAGGAAGATGGCCTAGGTTTTTAAAGGCAAACTTATACCTTTAGAGTTCATTAAAACTGTTTTTACCCGAAGTGCCGAAGACAAGAGGGTACCTAATTTATGATAACAATGAAGTCTACTAACCCGTTCGCTCTAACTTTGCCGTTGGCGTAGAGGCGTATACCCGATTTGTTAATTACACGAAGTAAATTGACAGTAGCTAATGTCACTTCGTCATAGAAAATAAGCAACATTGTATGAAGAAGGGACATTAGTTGCTGTCAATTACTTCGTCTAATAAAAAATCCGACTTTAGTATGGAGCCGAGCGGCAAAGTTAGAGCGAACGAGCAGTATTATTACACTTTCCAAAATTCAAGTTCAAGTACCCGCCGCTAGATGGCATTAAACTAAATTAAATAAAAGCTCGTCCGAAACCGGCCCACGGCGTGGTGCGAGCTTTCACCCCAGCTAAAATGTTATTGATCGCAAAGTATCAATGCAATTGTAAATACATAGTCGTATTCGGCGCGTATTTTGTTATCTTTATTGTTCAATAAAATAAAGAAAACGTCCTCCATTTGTAGATAAGTTATCAAATCTGTGTTCGCAACTTGTAAATAAGTACTCGTTGAAACCAGTCGTTAGCTCTGAGTGCTCTACGTAAGGTGTGTCATATGTTCCATAAGATAAACTATTATTTCTATAAGTGATTGTAATGTTGTGACTGATTAAAAGTGGTGTGAAAATGACAAGATCAAGTTATCGTCCGCTTGTACCCCGATCTTCTAACACTTCCTTGGATATTCGCGATAATGGGTAAGGATTTTTGTCATTTATTATTTAGATAACAATGTTTATTTATATTAAAATTTATTATGTACGGTAGTGTAATGTTTATCAAGTTAATAGGTAGGTAGGTTATCGTAGCTAACTGGTTTTGTAATTAATTTATTGTGGAACAACATATTTGTGTTTTAATAAAATAATAATAGAGTCATTTAATAAAACCAGACTATACTTCTTATTTCAATCCAATAGTGGAAGTATTCCTCACCCTATGCCCAGGACTAACGGCCTCCATGATCGAGGGCCTAAGATATCGTTGGCTTCTCCTCGCAGTTCTTACAGAAGCAGGCCAAGGCGGTGTCGTGTCTCTTCACCCTCGATGAAGTGGGATAGTACCCCCCTCCCATGCAGCGGGCTAACGCCTCCCCCCCCTCCAGGACCCTAGGGGAAAGTCTGCGACAGTAGACTAAGCCTGTCGGGGGCCCAGGGCTTATCCTTCTGAGGGCATACCCGGGACTCCTGGCCATAGGTAGATGGCAGTGCTTCGTGTGGTTTTAGTGGGTAGAAGTCCGGCATGACACCCATGAGGATTTCCACACGTAAAAAAGAAAAAAAAATCGGCTATCATTGTGTGAGATGGTTGTCTTTACAGTTCCATACTGATCAGACGAGTTGGTACAGAGGTTTGTTGTGACGTGAGAGTTTCACGCACGCCTCACGTCCCAAAAAGCGGGATAACACCCGAACCAACCAACACCAAAGACGCGGGATGGTATCCGAACCGTGAGGCCGTGGAGTCCGGCATAGCATCCACGTAGGATTTTCATCACGTTAAAAAAAAATTGAGGCCGTGGTGGCAGCCGAAGTCTGTGGGGAATCCTTGAACATCCTTCCGAGGCCTTCGAGGCTCTCAACTGTAGGCAGTGATAGGTCACAGTGTTTTTAATAGATAAGAGTCCAGTTGAGCATATTTCGCTATTCCTTATAGCGTGAATAGAAGTTCTCCTGTCGCCTCCGCTTGCTATCTCCGTCGAGCGCCTCTAGGAGCACCACTAGGAGGCGCCTCCACGAGAGTCTGGATCGGCCATTAAAGTTTCGGATTTGGCCATTTAATCCCTTTTGAAAAAATCATTCTGTATATGTAGGTATAGGTACTTTCTCAATCTTCTCGGCCCAAGCGACCTTCTCTTCCAAAGGTGCACTTGGTCAACAACGGACGAAGCTTCCACAGGGTTGACAAGTCAGATAGTGACTTTCTCTGACTTGAATGGGAATGCCGAAAATAAATTACCGAGCCAGTGCGTGTCGGACTCGTCCACCGAGGGCTTCGTACAAATTTGTGATTGATAAATTATGATAATTTGATTTGTAATGACTAATATGAATAAGCTAATGAAATTTCTCTAAAAACTTGTTATTTGGCATTTATAAATAATGCTGATCAGAAATATATATAAAAGATAGGTACTTATTCATAATGTAAGTTCATAAGATCGAAAATTGCTTGTACCCTCTTATATTTGCGCCATGCTTGTACCTCTAGCCTCTGCCTCCTTATTTATAAAACAGTTATCACATATAGATTACAAAAAATAGGTGTAGGTACCTACTTATGTAATGTTTGATCTTATCAACTTGCCGATAGGTACCTACTGATTGTCGAACTTCATTTGTTTTGTTTATATTCCTTTTTTAACGGGACAGTGGATAATTCCTTTTTTCTTTTCTAATAATTCCACTTTTTTGGATAATGGAAACATTAGTACTTTCAAAATAATGCTGGTGCACCCCTCAATGGAACTTCCCAATGGGACCAACAGTCGTAACCGGACAAATGTCTTTAAGTGATTTTTGAAGCACGGAATCAAATATTACTTTTGGAAATAAGATGGAAATACCAGTCACCCATCTTAGGACTAACCGTAGCGTAAGAAACTTAACGTCGCCGTCGTAATTCTTTACAGAACATTGAGCAAGCCGGACTACGAAACAAACAAACATACTTTCTAATTTATTATCTGTGCCCCGAAATTCATCCAACCTTGGGCTTTCCGCTTTTATTTTTAGAATTTCAGAAGGTCAGTAATTTCACAAATTGATTGACCCGTACAGTCATGAAACCATTCCGGTATTCTGCACCCGGATGATGTTATTTTTAAACAGTTTGATGATGTGAATATGTGTGAAGGTCTCAAGGGTCCAAGACCCTGCTGACTGATGAACCAACCAATTTGGAAGCAAGGAGATAAAAAAAGTCGAATAATTCTAGACTGTAAACATGTTGTTATTATTTCCAACTTAAACAACTCGTAATGAGAATCGGACTGCATCTAAGTACCACAGTCTTTTTTTTATATCACTAAGGTGGCAGACAAGCATACGGCCCACCAGAAGGACCGGTGGTCACCGCAGCCTATGAACGTTTGCAACACCGGAGGCGCCACACTCGCGCTGCCGACCCTGTAAAAATTTCTAAGACCCCTTTGGAAGAACCCCATACTGTAGGCGTTTGGGAAAACCGAGGCAGGGAGATCATTCCACAACCTAAGCGTGTACACTACACGCTTAGGTTGTGGAATGATCTCCCTGCCTCGGTAAAGCTTGACTATAAATTAAGAGAAAGCATTTGAAAGAATTAAAAAATCGAACACTTATAATAACCCTGCAGTGCTCGACGCGACCCCTGTTAGTCATCACAATTACTTCCTGGCAGCTGCAGGGTCGAGAATCGCTCACAAAATTGCCCTGACCCTCGCAGCAGGGTAGGGAATAGCGTATTCCATACGCGCTATAAAAAACAGTTGTTCAATTATAATACCTCTATCTCCTAGTAAGTAACCTTTGTGTGATTTCTGTGAATACTATAATTTATTATCTTTTGCTATATCTTTAAATAGAAAACATACATATGTGTGTCTTTGTGTGCGTCAAACGTGTACGAGTAATGTAAGGTCATTTTGATATGAAGTTAAATAAATACTTTATTTACAATGCTTAATTATTTATTAATCAAAACATTAACTTCACATAATACTTACTTCTCTCCATTTAAGCATTAAATGTGCAAATCTATACTAATAAAGAGGAAAGATTTGTTTTTTGTTTGTTTGTTTGTTTGTTTGTTTGTTTGTAACGAATAGGCTCCGGAACTACTGGACCGATTTGAAAAATTCTTTCACTGTTGGGAAGCTACACTCTTTGCGGTGAACATAAGCTATATTTTATTCCCGTATTCCCACGGGAACGGAAACTACGCGGGTGAAACCGCGTGACGTCAGCTATATCGAATAAAATAATCCACTCCTCGTAATTTTCGACAAAAGGTACCTATTTCGGTAGCAGTAATTACATTGACAGTGCTTCCACATCTCTAGAAGAACAGATGGCCGATGGAGCAAACGAGTTCCGAAGTGGACACCACGACTCTAATAGCGTAAGGAGACGTTCATCCGCCAGATGGACGGAAAACTTGGTCACTGGCAGGTACCGAATGTGGAGGACCTGGATAGGCATACGTCCAGCAGTGTATTGCTATAGTAGGCTGATTTGATGGAACTGGTGAAACGCCCATATCCCCTTAACACAGTGTTCTGTAAGAACGGGTTATGGTTTTTGACATTTCGATTGACGAGCGTTTCTTTTCTATAGAAAGAAAGAAAGAAAGAAAATTATTTTTTATTCCACATGCTACAGCCACCACCACCACTAACCTAACAAAAAAATATCTTTAAAAATAAATACATTTACATTTTTTAAATAGGTATACATTGTGGAATAAACGGCCGCCTCTCAGCGTAATGCTGTCCGCATGTGATACATGCAGACAGCGCTGATTTTCAGAGACGGCCGGACGCGACGGTAAGACAGAGACACTATAATTATGTTATAATTTTCAGAAACAAAAGCAAACAAAAACACTAACGCCAATCACGCAAACAGTACAAGATATTATTAAAAAAAAAAAAAAAAGAAAATAAATAAAAGACTAATGGGCTCCCGACACGACCATGCCTTGCAATTGTCAATCACGTTAAATATGAATGGAAGTTGCTTCAGTTGTGTGATTTCTTTGCATGTGTATGTGCAGCGACGCCTATGTACACATGATTTTTAACGCGCTTGACAACTGCCAACCGATCGTGTCAGGACCCCTTAAATAAAGAAAATATTAATTAGGGCTGGCAACATTGATGGCAACTTCCGCGTCCGTAGACGCCACGCCATTACGCCAGTGATGCCAACTTGGGGGTTTTCCCCCTAAATTTAGGGGGAAATAAGTTGTCTAGGGGCTTTTTTAGGGGGTAAATTTATTTAGGGGGATTTTTGGGGGGTATATTTTCACAATGGGAGTACCAGTTCTAGAACATTTTCCATAAAAAATAGAAAAAAAATAGGAAATAAATTTTGATTTTGCTGTACCCATACTTACTTGATTTTAAATTTTATACTAATTTTTCACAAAGCTATTACTATTTTTCATTCTATTATTGTTATTACTACTTTCCTGACGTTTACATAATTGAATAATAAAATAAATATGGTAGTATGTGTTCTTTTCCACGTTTATCGTTCATTTATTGTCGTTACCTAATTAAAAAATACATCATTAATTTTACTTGAATACATAGAAAAAAAAATCTCCAGCTAGGTACACAATCTGCGTTACGTTAAATACGAACGGTTTCAATAGGATATATTTGAATTTAGGAAATTTTATCGCTTTTGTCATGAAATTTCAATTCAGAATAAAATATAAATATTGATATTATTTTAACATAAACAACTCTATCTACCTACGCAAAATTGCCGACGTTTTGTTGAGCCTTAGCTTTGGTCGTGAATGTGGGATCCTTGAATATCCATGCTTGAATTTTTAAAACAATTTTGAAAAAAAAAAAAAAAAGTTTAGGGGGTTTTCCAGATTTTTAATCAATATTTAGGGGTATTTTAACTCGGTTCTAGGGGGACCATTCCGTAGGAGTTGGCATCACTGCATTACGCCATTTCTCTCTGTCAAACATTATTCACAGAGTATGTTTTGTATTTAGTCGCATAAATAAACCAGTTTACTATCCAATGATAACTACAAAAATAAACATCAAACAGCTTAAGCCAACCTTTGTCACATCTTATCTATTTAACCGACTTCAAAAAAAGGAGGAGGTTCTCAATTCGTCTGTATGTATTTTTTTTTATGTATGTCAAGCGATATTTCCGTCAATTATAGACGGATTTCAAAATTTATTTTTTTGTTGAATAGGGTTTACTTCTGAGGTGGTCCCATTTTCACCAGGTCAAGATCTGATGATGAGATCCAGGAGAAAACGAGGGCAACCACCGAAAATTGTAGGGACAACTAGTGCACTTGTTAACTTTTTAATTAAGTGCTTTAATGTTCTACACTTTAATGAAGGTCTGGAGTCGACCTGATGATAGAGTCGAAAGACAGTCGAGGGCATTCCTTAACAATTTACAGCAGTTACCTTGTGTTTGGGCTTGATTGATTTGTATTGATGAGAACTTTGCACCTAGATTGATAGATCCGCCTTCAAAAAAAAAAGGAAGTTCTCAATGTTTAATGTATGTTCACCGATATTTCCGTCAATTATAAACGGATTTAAATTGTTTTCTTTCTTGAATAGGGTTTACTTCTGATGTGGTCCTATTTTAATCAGATCAGGATCTGATGATGGGATCTAGGAGAAATCGAGGGCAACCACCTAAAATTGTAGGGACAACCAGTGCATATGTTAACTTTTTAATTCAGTGCTTTAATGTACTACAATTTAATGAATATCTGGAGTCGATCTGATTATGGAACCGAAAGACAGTCGAGGGAAATCCTTAACGATTTACAGCAGCTACCTTGTGTTTGGGCTTGATTGATTTGTATTGATGAAAACTTTTACCTAGATAAATATATTTTTCGGTTCACCCGTCACTTAAAATAATGAAAAAAATTTTTTCAATAAAAAATAAAACCGACTTCCAACAAATTCTGAAAAATAAAATTTACTTAGCACAAAGTAAAATGTATTTTGATTTATCAGATTTTATTCAATATAGTATTGAAGTTGGTGCCATGAATAATACCTACATAAACCTATGGGTTTACTTGGCGCCGACTTCAATACTATATTGAATAAAATCTGATAAATCAAAATACATTTTACTTTGTGCTAAGTAAATTTTATTTTTAACCGACTTCAAAAAAAGGAGGACGTCTCAATTCGACTGTATGTATTTTTTTTTATGTATGTCAAGCGATATTTCCGTCAATTATAGACGGATTTCAAAATTTCTTTTTTTGTTGAATAGGGTTTACTTCTGAGGTGGTCCCATTTTCACCAGGTCAGGATCTGACGATGGGATCCTGGAGAAAACGAGGGCAACCACCAGAAATTGTAGGGACAACTAGTGCGCTTGTTCACTTTTTAATTAAGTGCTTTAATGTTCTACACTTTAATGAAGGTCTGGAGTCGACCTGATGATAGAGTCGAGAGACAGTCGAGGGCACTCCTTAACAATTTACAGCAGTTACCTTGTGTTTGGGCTTGATTGATTTGTATTGATGAGAACTTTACACCTAGATTGATAGCTCCGACTTAAAAAAAAGGAAGTTCTGAATGTTTTATGTATGTTCACCGATATTTCGTCAATTATAGACGAATTTCAATTCTGTTTTTGTTGGATAGAGTTCACTTCTGAGGTGGTCACATTTTAACTAGATCAGGATCTGATGATGGGATCCAGGAGAAATCGAGGGTAACCACCGAAAATTGTAGGGACAACTAGTGCGTTTGTTAACTTTTTAATTCAGTGCTTTAATGTACTACAATTTAATGAATGTCTGGAGTCGATCTGATGATAGAACCGAAAGACAGTCGCGGGAACTCCTTAACGATTTACAGCAGCTACCTTGTGTTTGGTCCTGATTGATGTGTATTGATGAGAACTTTTACTTAGATAGGTATATTTTTCCGTTCACCCGTCACTTAAAATAATGAAAAAAAAATTTTTCAATAAAAAATAAAACCGACTTCAATCAATCCTGAAAAATAAAATTTACTTAGCACAAAGTAATATGTATTTTGATTTATCAGATTTAATTCAATGTAATATTGAAGTTGGTGCCATGAATAATACCTACATAAAACTATGGGTTTACTTGGCGCCGACTTCAATATGGTATTGAATAAAATCTAATAAATCAAAATACGTATTACTTTGTGCTAAGTAAATTTTATTTGTCAGGATTTATTGAAGTCGGTTTTATTTTTTATTGAAAAATTTTTTTTTCTATGCTACTGTTGGGAAGCTATATTGTCCCGGGGTGACATGTGCTATATTTTATTCCCATATTCAAACGGGAACTTGAACTACGCGGGTGAAACCTTGTGACTTCTGCTAGTCGTAATTGATACTAGCGGACGTCACGCGGTTTTACCCGCTTAGTTCCCGTTCCCGTGGGAATACGGGAATAAAATATAGCCTTTGTTCACCGCAAAGAGTGCAGCTTCCCAACAGTGAAGGAATTTTTCAAATCGGTCCAGTAGTTCCGGAGCCTATTCGATGCAAACAAACAAACCAAAGTGTAAGTGGTGTAAGTAACGTTATGATGAAGTATTTATTAGGTACCTAGTTACTTACCTAGGTACAAATAAATAATGTCTAATGCAACAATAATAATACATTATATGACGCATCTACCACAGTATAAATATATATTGTTTAACCAGTATTGTAGCTCCCTACAAACGGACGAAGCGCAAGCTATACCTACGATTCTCGTTTTCGGCAGGCCTTTCAGCGCGCTAGCAGGCGATTGTGCCGAGTAGACGAATGTACGGTGTGTCGTTTTTTAGATAGTAACCGCGCGTGTTTTATTTACTAAAAATATTTAATATGACAACTAGAGTCTATTGTGCTTATTTTGGTTGCATGAATTCGTCAATAACGCACCCAGAGATAACGTTTTTTCTTAGATCATCTAACCACAGGATGCGCCTTACTTAAGCATTGTTTTCTGCCATTGCACATGACCATTTGGTCTTTTGGCTTTATAAAAAGCCTGTACATCAGTACATCATTTTATATGATTAAACTAGTACATTTCATTGTAGTTGACTGTACAATAACAATTAACACACAACAGCCATTACGCGTTTGTCGATTAATACATTTTTAAATGCATTGAAATTTTATATGTCTTCGTGTTTCCCCCTTCACTTGTATGAAAACTGGCAGAATATATTTGTATGCGGTGGTTCGCAAAGGCTAGTCCCGTGTTATATGGTCTAAGCGTTTTTTAGATTACCTGGAAACTCCGAAAGGTAAGACTATAAATTGATTTTACTTAAGTACTAATTGGTACTATACTACTAGTTGACTAAGCGTTTTTTAGATTACCTGGAAACTCCGAAAGGTAAGACTATAAATTGATTTTACTTAAGTACTAATTGGTACTATACTACTAGTTGACTAAAGTTAAAGAAAGTGATTGACACGAGTGAACTAGGTAGTTACATGAAGTAGGTATGTTTGTGTTTAAAACTAGACTTGTGCTTGCTCAGTCAGTGAACGGTGCGATCCAATATAGTACAATATCCAAAAAAAACTAGTTCAGAACTCTAGTACGTGTCGGTAGTACATTTAGTTCCGTTGTCAGTTCGTAGTTATTTAATTGAGAGCAATGATTTAGGTATGTCTCAAGAGTATTCATTTCTTTGTGGATGACCGATGTTACAGTACACTTAGCACCGTATGACTGCCTCTGTGGCGCGGTCGGGTTCGATTCCCACCCGAGACAAATATTTGTGTGACCCATAAATGTTTGTCTCAAGAGTCTGGTTGTTTCTATGTATAATATCTATGTATTTAAAAAGTATATTAGTATTAATATCCGTGGTCTGATACCCATAACACAAGCAGGTTATTCCTAGCTTACTTTGGGATTAGATAGCGTTGTGTGAAATGTACGTGAATAAAAAAAAATTGACAGCATTTTTGTTAAGTACCTTTGATTTTTATTACACGCATAGAGACAAATATGAACTTCCAAAGTTTAACACAACTTGACAATGTACGAAAAGTACTAGTGTACTAGAGACTGATTAGTACTTTCAAATCGAAAAATAGTTTTAATTTTGTAAATCAAAAATTTAACGCAATGATTATAAAGACTAGAATTTCGTGATTTTATCACTGACGAAACATGTGATGAGCCGATTATTATTGTCTACGCCGCTTACTCGTTTTCAAATTTCAATTTTCAATTTTCAATTTCACCCGTCTCACTCAATCGTTAGTAGGTAACGGGCGCTGCGCCGCCACGCCGCCACCCCGCGCCGCCAGCCGTTGCGGGGATATTATATTATTACTCACAAAGTATTTTTTTGTTTGAATAAAAAAGGTTTAATATTACTCGAAATGAAAGCCGGTTGTCAGTAAAACAATCCTTAATACAAATTGAAGGCCTTGTGGACGGATTGGAAAAAATCAACTGCATTAGGCTCACTATCTATTACGCGTACGTAAAACTATAAGGTAAAATGCGGGCGTATACTATGCCTCTGCCTACACCTTTCGAAGCGCTCTTGGCCCCGCGGACTCAGTGTTCTGTAAACGATCACTGCAGTAAGCAACATTTACTATGGCCGGATATGGATGGGTGACCACCACGTGGACCACTTTGTGACATTTATTTACGAGCGTTTCCGTGCTTCGGAAGGCACGATAAGCCGTTGGTCCCGATTGTCAGTAAAATGACAGTCCTTAAGCCAAGTTGAAGGCCTTATGGACGGCTTGAAAAATTTCAACTGTGGGTCGTCACAACCTGCGCCCGGGTCGGCAGCGCGTGTGTAGCACCTCTGGTGTTGCAAACATCTATAGGCTACGGTTACCAACCTTCCGGTGGGCCGTAAGCTTGTCTGCCACCTAAGTAGTATAAAAAAAAACCTTCAGGGATAAAGGCGTGACTATATGAATGTATGTATGTACATATTTACAATCGCAATACTAAATAAAAAGTCAAAGTAGGCACATATTATTAAAATGCTGTAGGTGGGCAGCCCTATCGCATGCTTACGTACCGCGCGGCTGTAGGCATTTATTTCTAAAATCCGGCCGAGTCAAACTACAGTATACAGTTCATCTACTGTTGCAATTATATTGGATACATAGGTAGGTACTTGTAATCAGTAGACAGATAAATAGATACTTTACCTTTTTTATACTTGAAGGTGAGGTTACAAGTCTTGGAGGGCAAGGGCAATTGACGTTTACTACCCGTTCGCTCTAACTTTGCCGCTGACGTAGAGGCGTATACCCGAATTGTTAATTAGACGAAGTAAATTGACAGTAGCTAATGTCACTTCGTCATAGAAAATACGCAACATTGTATGAAGAAGTGACATTAGTTGCTGTCAATTTACTTCGTCTAATGAAAAATTCGACTTTAGTATGGAGCCGAGCGGCAAAGTTAGAGCGAACGAGCAGTACTTGAAGATTCTCAACGTCATTTTGACGACGTCAGCGAGTCATTTGTTGATTTAAGTAAGGTACATCATTCATTGATAAACAGCTATTAGCCCAGGAATTTTGCAGTGGCTAGGCGGGGCGACGATAATAATATCGCAGATCTATAATGAATTTTCAAATTCGGAATTTGAATTTAGATTTTTTAAGTGTGCCACATCTGCCCTGCGTCCCTTGACACTTTGACAGCTCACAATTTTTTTTTACTACCCGTTCGCTCTAAGTTTGCCGCTGGCGTAGAGGCGTATACCCGAATTTTTAATTAGACGAAGTAAATTGACAGTAGCTAATGTCACTTCGTCATTGAAAATAAGCAACATTGTATGAAGAAGTGACATTAGTTGCTGTCAATTTACTTCGTATAGTTAAAGATTCGACTTTTAGTATAGGCAGGCCTCCGTCACTCGCTACAAGTCGTTTTATAAGCACCTACTCCTAAGTATTATGACGCAGAACTAACGTGGCCGACCGGCAGAGGGCTGCCACACGCAAGACCGAGCGAAGTGCGCACAACCAATGTACATTTCCCGCGTAAAATAATATTTCGCTTTATTTAGTCTTGCTTTTTTTTTCATCTTACTTCCTACTAATATTCTAAAATTAAATGCGAAAGTGTTTAAGTGCGGATGTGTAGATGTGTGAATGTTTTTTACTTTATCACGCTCTAACGGCTAACGGATCTGGCTGATATTTGATACAGGGATAGATTGTAGTCTGGAATAACACATGGGTTACTTTTTATCCCGGGAATAAGTTCCCATTGGAAGCGGGAAAAGGAACAAACTTTAACGCGGGCTAAGCTGCGAGCATCAGCTAGTTATAATTTATTTCTTATATAAAGAAGAAGAAGTTATAAAATATTATTAACTTTTTTTTTCAGACACTGTTTATTGTTTTTTGTAGTTATATGTATTTTTGTTACATGCTTACAACCCTAATGTTGTCAATAGTTGTCACTCGATGACGCAATCATACGGTGTGCGCACGAATCTCGACTCTCGGAATACGTCGTAGAGCATGTTTTCCACTGTAGCGAAATGTTATAGCTAATATTTTTGAGGTTAAGTATGGGAGTGATGTATCTGTAACGTAGTAACTATTATTTAATCTGTGGTATAGGGTCGAGCGGCAAACTTAGAGCGAACGAGCAGTAGGTATAGGTTTTTTGACATAGCAGTCTTAACTTACACCCTGATCAAAAGCGTTTTATTTACTGAAGCCAGTTTGTAAATAGACAGTACGGCTGATATGAAGGAAGGCACAATATGAGCGCGTATGACTAAGTTGTTATGTCATCATATTTATGTGAGACACGGCTACTTTCTATCATCAAACCGCTCGCCACAGACAGGGTCAACATCCTTACATACACTTAGTAAATTTTGATAAGAGCCACCTTTCGTGAACGCAACGATGCTTTGACTCAATTTTCCCATACGCCTACTGTATGATGTTTTTTAAAAAGGGTCTTAGAAGGGCCTAAATAAGCGGGATAACACCCATACCAACCAAGAAGCCAGGTAAAACCAAAACCCATAGTGAGAGTCCGTGCAGGTGGAAAAAATCTTTGTCTGAAGCCCAAGGGTTATAATAGTCCGAGAGCTGGCACGAATTTTTGGGTAGGTATTTGAGGCAAGCTGAAAACTTGTCAGATACCTCTCCTACTATATCCCAACTCGGAATTGCAGACCTGGCTGGTGAGTAGCGGGGCTAAATCAACCCCTAAATTTTTAAAAATATTATTTTTTTTTTCAAAAGATATATTTGAGGCACTACGCAATTTATATATGTTGCAGTGTAATACTTAATGAATAGGAAAAAAAATAAGCCAGATAATTTAATCGGGGTTTTAACATTGCCAGACGCGTGCAAAAATATTTTGCAAAAAATTATAAAAAATGTTTTTGAGGCAGCTTGAAATTTTAATGGAGCGTTATTTATAAGTAAAAAATAAGATTCCCAAAAAGACAGATCGTTTCGGTGGGGCTTTCTACCTGCCAGGTGATCAAACAAATAATGAATGGGTACGAGCCTGTAGTGATATAGAGAAGCTGTAGTGTGAGAGAGAGAGCGCATAACGACAGCTGTCTTTGTTCTTGCTTGCCGCGTTACTATTGGCTCTGGCGAGGCCACGTGACTTACAATAACCCATGAGGTTTACATTTATTTCATCAAAAACAATACAGATATCACTTAAAATATAAGGATTACAGTAATTCAGTCATTGTAGGCACTTATATATCATTTTCTTTTTCTATATCAAAGTAATAAAAGCAGTACAATCGTTAATATCTTACAATTCATGGTTTAACTTACACTTGACTAAAGTAATGGAATACCTATCAGCTACGGCAAGAAGTTGTTACAGTGTATTATCAGATCCTTGTCTGAACTAGGATGTTAATCCTGTGTCTCAGACGTTCATCTGACTAAGCAAACAAGAGAGCACATTATAATAATAATAATATATAATAATAATATGATTATACTAGTAATATATAATATATAATTTATTATTATTCCTATTCCGAAATATGTTTAATTATGTAATTTTAAACATTTAAAAAATTAAAAGATAAATAAAATAAAACGGGTTGTATAAAATATAGAATAAAATTAGTTTGACCAAATTATAAGTAGGTTCCTACTTCCTTTGTGTACAAAATGTTTTTAGTAGAAATTCAGAAAATTTAATATTTTTAACTCCGAAATTTTAACTAGAAACCTCATGGGTCGCACGTGGCTTCGCCAGAGCTAATAGTAACGCGGCAAGCAAGAACGAAGACAGCTGTAGTAGTCGCTCTCTCACACTCCAGCTTGTCTATAGCACTACAGGCTCTTACCCATTCATTATTTGTTTGATCACCTGGTAGGTAGAAAGCCCCACCGAAATGATCTGTCTTTTTGGTAATTTTATTTTTTACTTATAAATAACGCTCAATTAAAATTTCAAGCTGCCTCAAAAACATTTTTTATAATTGTTTGCAAAATATTTTTGCACGCGTCTGGCAATGCTAAAACCCCGATTAAATTATCTGGCTTATGTTTTTTCGTGTTCATTAAGTATTACACTGCAACATATATAAATTGCGTAGTGCCTCAAATATATTTTTTGGGAAAAAAAAATAATATTTTTAAAAATTTAGGGGTTGATTTAGCCCCGGTACTCACCAGCCAGGTCTGCAATTCCGAGTTGGGATATAATAAGAGAGGTATCTGACAAGTTTTCAGCTTGCCTCAAATACCTACCCAAAAATTCGTGCCAGCTCTCGGAATATAATTTCGAGGGCATAACTGGGTCTCCCGACACCGTGTGATTTTAGTCAGTAGAAGTCTGGCATGGCATTCATGAAGATATTCACTCGAAAAAAAGGGTCTCAAGTATTCTGCAGGGTCGGCGCACAGTGGATCGATTCATACAAATCGGCGGACATAGGAATCTTGGAAATCTTTTTACTGATTTTACAAAAACGAATGATGCCATTGTGTTTATCTTAGTAATTGTAGTCGAAAACAAACAATTTTGATTAGACTTCAATTTAAAAAAATATTCGACAAAAACTGATTTCAATGTATGGAAAAGCACATTCAAAAAGGGATAGCTTGCGATTTTCTCGTGTTTTCTGATTTTAACGCTTATAGTGACTTTAAATGGGTTGTTAGCAAAATATCTGCCAAACATTTTAGGTACCCCTAGGCACCCCTCTGGGAGCTATGTGACAAAATATCATTTTCTCATTTTCTTTAAGAAAATATGTCTAGTTCGTTTTTTTACAGTTGTAATTGTTGATAAACTACATTTTAGCTTAGTACTGACCTACCCACATCAAAAATAATATGACTAGCATACGGGATCGGGAGTTTTTGAGACATACTTGTAAGCAGGCGATTACAAGTTTATCCTACTTTTTTAGCAACATTTATGTATTGTATAGTGATTTACCATTAAGATTTGAAGAAAATAATGTATTAATAAAAAAAACAATAATGCGTCATATAAAACATATATCATAGTTATAAAAATACAAAAACTTACTTATAAAATAAAAAGTGGTAAAATAATGGCCAAACAAAAATAAAAATATGGAACAGAAACGATTCAATTAACATGTATGTACATTAAATAATCAAACAAAATTAGAATTACATAAACTTTAAAATAAACAAAAATATATAACAAAGACAATTAATGATTCGGAGGAATTCTACGACGCATGTATGTAATTATGCATGTATGTATTATATATTATGATTAGTTTTTTTTGCTTTTATTTTTAATTTATGGTAAGATAGGTTCAATTTTTATTTATGATTGTACATTATTGTAAGTATTTTTTGCCAAGCCATTAAAGTTCTATTAAATTAAAACTATGTACATTAAATGATCAAACAAAATTTGAAATATGTAGACAAAAAACAACATTATCCGAAGCTTCCGTTTCTGAATCTTCTTCTGCTTGCGCAGAGACTAACAATTCAACAGTATCTATAAATTCAATTTCAGAAACTTCTAGAATTAGTGGATTTAAAGTTTCTTTAAATAATGCCTTCTTTTGTTTTTTATATATCCGTGGCCGTGTTTGTGCTAAAATTGGGTTGGATAAAATCAGCAAATTATTTAGTACATCTTCATTGCAAGCAATGCTATTTATTTTACGTGAATGGTGTTCTCTGTATTTTGACTCAGATAACTCTTCCGAAAGAATTCCTATCGGAACTATAGATAAATGTTGAATAATTTACGGCCCGTGAACTAATAACTTATGAATACTTGATGGCATATAGTACCAGGGTGGCAGAGCTTTTCATAGAATTGTACCCTTGGTATATCATGCTACAAGTATTCATCAGTTATTTTATTAGTTACTAATTCTAGAAGTTTCTGAAATTGAATACATAGATACTCATGAATAATTAGGCTCTGCACAAGCAGAAGAAGATTCAAAAACGGAAGCTTCTGATTATGATTTTTTTTGTCTACATTTTTCTAATTTTGTTTGATTATTTAATGTACATACATGTTAATTGAATCGTTTCTGTTCCAGATGTTTATTTATTTTAAGCTAATATTTTACCACTTTTTATTTTATAAGTAAGTTTTTGTATTTTTATGACTATGATATATGTTTTATAGAACGTGTTATTGTTTTATTTGATTAATACATTATTTTCTTCAAATCATAATGGAAAATCACTTTACAATACATAAATGTTGCTAAAAACGTAGGATAACCTTATAGTCGCCTGCTTATAAGCAAATCTTAAAAACTCCCGATCCCGTATGCTAGTCATATTATTTTTGATGTGGGTAGGACAGTACTAAGCTAAAATGTAGTTTATCAATAATTACAACTGTAAACAAACGAACTGCACATATTTTCTTAAAGAAAATGAGAAAAATGATATTTTGTCATATAGCTCCCAGAGGGGTGCCTAGGGGTACCTAAAATGTTTGGCAGATATTTTGCTAACAACCCATTAAAAGTCACTATAAGCGTTAAAATCAGAAAACACGAGAAAATCGCATGCTATCCCTTTTTGAATGTGCTTTTCCATACATTGAAATCAGTTTTTGTCGAATATTTTTTTTAAATTGAAGTCTAATCAAAATTGTGTACTATTGTTTTCGACTACAATTATTAAGATCAACACATTGGCATCATTAGTTTTTTTAAAATCGGGAAAAAGTGTTTCAAGATTCCTATGTCCGCCGATTTGTATGAATCGATCCACTGTGCGGCGGCGCGAGTGTAGCACAGACCTAACACTCTACGTTCGAGCACGGTTAGATCCGATAGGGGTTTTCTTCCGCGCACGTTTAGGTTGTGCAATGATCTCCCTGCCTCGGTTTTCCCAAACACCTACAGTATGGGGTTCTTCAAGGTTAGAAGGTTTTTACACAGGGTCGGCAGCGCGAGAGTGGCGCCTCTGGTGTTGCAAACGTTCATAGGCTGCGGTGACCACCGGTCCTTCTGGTGGGCCGTATGCTTGTCTGCCACATTAGTGGTATAAAAAAAAATCATCTGTTATTGCTAAAGTTCATTAGGCACATTATACATTTAAAGTGGTGACCGTACCACTTTAAGTGTATGATAAGCTAGAGCACAGCCGACAGATCAAACGTATGTGCGAGGCCGCATCTGCGTTTTTCCGCGGCGGTTTCTAACCTCAAAATGTCATCAAACTGTCAAAATCAATGAAATCAAGTCAATGTTTTGACATTTTGAGGTTAGAAACCGCCGCGATATATAGTTCTATTTATACTGTGGCTATAGGCTTATCTTAGTAGTGCCTACTTATAAAAAAACCGGCCAAGTGCGAGTTGGACTCGCCCATGAAGGGTTTCGTAGCAGCAAGTAACATAATATAAAAGTTCTTATAGTGCGTTGTAACTTTGATTGATGTTTTAACACGTTTCTAACCGAAAATTGCGGTTTATGACGTATTAAAAATAAACTACCAGCTCTATCTCGTTCAAACCAATTTTCGTTGGTAGTTTTTATGGCAATGTACATCATATATTCTTTCTAGATTTATCATTCTCTTAGTTTAGAAGTTCGAGGGGGGACACACATTTTTCCACTTTGGAAGTGTCTCTTGCGCAAACTATTCACTTTAGGAAAAAACGATGTTAGAAACCTCAATAGCATTTTTGAAGACCTATCTATAGATACCCCACACGTATGGGTTTGATGAAAAAATTTTTTTGAGTTTCAGTTCTGAGTATGGGGACCCCCAAAATTTACTACTTTTTTTCTAGTTTTATATAAGAATCTTAATGCGGTTCACAGAATACATCTTGTTACCAAGTTTCAATAGCATAGGCCTTATAGTTTCGGAGAAAAATGGCTGTGACACACGGACGGACAGACAGACAGACAGACATGACGAATCTATAAGGGTTCCGTTTTTGCCATTTGGCTACGAAACCCTAAAAAACAGAGCTTAATGATAATTAATGGATCAATGACGGGTGTAGAACCCTGTCGTTAGATGTGTCAATGAACTACAGGACTGATAAGAAGATGGTTATTGTACCGGACGAGTAGTGATAGTCAGTTCATTTATATTCTAACAAGCATAACTTTTTGACTGTGCCCGTTACCCCTAGATTCGTTCCCGTTACCCATATAGGAACTGGATCAGGCATATAAAACAGCTTGTAGCCTAAGCTGTATATTTAATTTTAATCTGTGTACCAAATGTTATCAAAATCATTTCATTGGTTCAGGCGACACACAGGGACAGACATTCAGAGTAACTTGGGTATAAATATCTTAGTACGATTGATAAACTTACAACAGCAGTTTAATTAATTTTTTTTAAATAAACTTTAATATTATTGTGGACAATCTCATACAACATCATCTAGCCTAAATTAAGTTAACATATTTTTATTTTTTTATTCATTTATTTACATAAAAAAAAAATATAATTAATAGGTATATTATGTAAACCATAAGCCACCAGGGCTTGTGCGGTATGACATACTATGCTAAAGCAATTTCATTACATATTCATATTCATTAATTCATTAAATTGCATTACAATAAACATTCAATTAAACAAAAATAACAATACATTTAAATTAATGATAAAGTTATAATAATATTTGCAAGTAGGTAGGTATTCAAACATTTTAGACAATAATGAATAACGTATAAGCTTGTGCTATGGGATCTAGAAGACTGACACAGTTCAGCCTATGATTTCTTTTTTATATTAAGCTTGCCAAATTGACGTCGCCAGCCTGATGGTAAGCCGTGGCGCATCCAGCGATTGACTTCTTACAGTGGTCCTCAAGTTGGCGGCCTTGTGATGTGCCTCTTCACGTTCCGCTTGAAGAACCCGGAATTATAAGATGAGAGAAACACGTGTGCGGACAGGTCGTTCCAGGTTTTTATAGTTCGACAGAGGAGTGATCTTTTGGAACGCTCTCCACTGTGTATGAGGCATCTCTGATGA
The DNA here is from genome assembly GCA_933228765.1 of Miltochrista miniata. Lineage (NCBI taxonomy): Eukaryota > Metazoa > Arthropoda > Insecta > Lepidoptera > Erebidae > Miltochrista > Miltochrista miniata. The sequence goes on along the minus strand of OW121758.1, from coordinate 30,761,511 downwards.
TCTCTGCCCGGCACGCGTTGTCGGGATCGGAGAGAAGAGGGTGGGATTAGGTTGAAGAGGGTGGGATTAGGTTGAAGAGCTCTTCAGAACATTCGCCGTGATACATTCGGTAGAAGGCAGCCAAGGACGCCATGGTTCTTCGCTGCGCTAACGGATTTAATCCAGGTTGTCTTGTCAGAAATTACAACTTCAAACTAAAACATTTGTAGGATGAGTAAATTATTCTCTTCGTTCTAGATTCTACGGGGTCTCTGTGATATCTTGAACATGTGTAGGCTCTGGGTTCAACAGCTCTTAAGCCTTTAACGATATTTGTCTCAAATTTTTCACAATTCACAAGCAAATATACCTACATGAAGCGAGATAAAACTTGTTTATTCTCTGTAAATATGACCTTTTTTCATTATCACTAATCAGTATAATGTAAAGTGTTCTAACAGATAAAGTCTTGATTAGATACTGTTAGCACATTGGCTGTCATCTCACATAATTAGTGATAGGCTAGACAAACCTATCTATAGGTAACACTGTTTATAACCTTTTTTTTTTACATTAGGAAAATCCGACATGGATATCCGGACTCCTACCGACTAAAAACCACACGTATCTCACCTAACAGCCTATGGTTGGGAACCCCAGGTAAGCCCTCGGCAGGATACCCCAGGTCACATTGTTCATAACCTAGCCAGCATCCAGAACGATGACACCTGACCGTTCTAAATTAACTAGCAAACCAACAAATGTTTTAAAATTATTAAAGCACGAGCAAATTCGTACGCGTGAAAATTATGTCATAATGCCAATTTGAATGCTCTCCGCTTGACCCCTAAAATATGTAGCGTGACATAGCCAATTTGAAGACCTAGTCACTGTATACTCTTTATACTGTGACCTAGTTAATATTTGTGCAGTTTGACATGAGAGTTTCGTACACGCCTCACATAGGCGTGAGGCGTGTATGGAATGTACTAAAATTCGTTCATCATTCAGGCAGTGCTGATGATCATACAAAAATTATTCACTGAAGGGGTAGGCGGAGGCATAGTATACGCCCACATTTCACCTTATTGTTTTATGTCCAACGTAATAGGTGGTGAGCCTATTGCCGTGTTGAAATGGACAGGCGCAGGTCGCCGCAACCAGCAGTTGAAATTTTTCAAGCCGCCCGATTGTCATTTTACCGACACCGGGTTTCATTTCGAGTTTTCCTTCTCTACGCAATGGATCTTTTTGCGAAAGTGTTCCTTTAGTCGCCTCTTACGACACCCTCGGGATGGATTACCCCAATCCAGAGGCGACATTTTGTACTCTTACCCGTCACAACACAGGACCCCGTCGCCACACGGGCTAAAATTTATAGTTAAAAACTATCCCGCAGGCACACAGCGAGGTGGAACACCGTGGTGCTTTGTATGAGTCTAGCGACTGCCAGATTAATAAATAGTTACTACGTAACCCATACAAGCTACGTAGTAACTATTTAGTAATCTGTGAAGCTACTACGTTTTTTTTTTTAAACGTGAGGGAAAATCCATCATAGATGCTATGCCGGACCCCTACCGACTAAAAACCTCACGTAACGCCCAACAGCCTATGGTTGGGAGCCCCTTGGTAAGCCCTCGGAAGGATGTCCCAGGACTCCCAACAGACCTACGGCCACCACTGTGGCCTCGCCCATATAAAGCTACTACGTATTAAAGTTACCAAATGCATTGTACCACGTACAAAAATAAATGCGCAATACCCATCATATCAAATATCGGGTGACTTATCTAACATGAGGTGCGTCAGTACCACGAAGAGTCACTTTAATTCTAAACATGATTGCACCACACGTGCAAACTGTTTTACTTTGAAACAGGTATTGTTATTACCTTTTTTGTTCTGGTATTCAGTGTTACCTTCTAAGTCTATAAAAACTAACCTTTCTTCTTTCTAATATTAGTTTAGACTAGACTAGCTAACCCAAAGAACTTCGTTTACGTCACAATAAAATCAAGAGAGAAAGGTATTCATCAGGCTCTAAGGAGACCATTTTTATTATTGCTAATCAGAATATTTTAATTATCCGGGGGCATCATTCATAGGGCTTATATAGGACTTCTGGCCGTAGGCAGCTAGAGGGGGCGTGTGATTTTGACCTGTGGGAGCCTATAACCATGAGGTAAAAGAGATGAAAAAAAACCATTAAAGTATCATGGTACTTTTTTGAATAAATATTGGATGAGTAAAATCTATTCGGTGGACAATATAGACTTTATAACTTAACCAAAACAGCGGTCAACGGGTCATCGTTCAGGGTCATTTTTTTTACTTTTTACACTTGTTTTTACCGACTATTAACGTATAAGTATACCTAAATTATCAAAAGTTTAATTTAATAATGGATTCCCTTAAGTCATTTCCAGTTCATAAATGGCAGAGTTCCCCGTTCTCTGGGGCCTGAGACAAAGATAGCAGATAATAGTATTACATACAGATAGGCAACTCCCTGCCTCCACTAAGCAAGCTTCCCCACCCCCGCCACAGCTGTCATATAGTAGGAGGGTATTTTGAGGGAACGTGTGCTTATCCTTAGTGGTCACACACACATTCAAGCTCGGTACAAACATAACGAGTTTATAATTGAAAACGAATAATTTGTATGGAGTTTCCACCATCCAGTCTGAGGTAGATTCTAGGGGTGGTATTACAAAACGATAGTAAATCTAAATGCGACAAATTAGTTACCTACCCATCTCAAACCAGCCATCGCGTAAGATGATTAAAAGAACAGTGATTGTAGTGATTTATTTTTATTTTATTTTTATTATTGCCTACAGAACACTGAATTTTTCTTCTTTTTTATTTAACGTGAGGGAAAATTCATCATGGATACTGAACAATATGGAACCCGTCCCGAACGTCTTCCCAAAAGGAAACACAACACTGGATCAAAAACTCACATATAATTCTACAGACACATATAGAAAAACACGGTGTGTATGCGTTCAACAAAAAAAATATTTACATTGATACATGTACTTTTGACCGAAACACAACGCTAGCTTGAATTTAAATCGAGCAGCGCCATCTAGTTGGCAATATTGAAACTAAACTAAACGTTGGTTCGAAATAGTCTTACACAAATTAGACATTCCGCCCACCAAGAACATAATTTTTAATATTATGTTCTTAACTAATAAACAACTACAAATACAACTAAACTGTGCCTACCTGGAGGTCAAAGGCACTACAAAGGTAACGTATCCGCCCACCATGAGGTCAGGGGAATAACAAACTTAAAAGTAAAAAAGGGGTTGATAAACAACTCTTACATTTCTTATAGACACATCTTGTGAAACACATATAAGATAACATAGTATCAAAACTAAAAACATAAACATTTAGTGGACTGTACCTTATTAACTTTTTTTACATAACATTTGTTTATTCGGATACAGGTAAAACACACAATTTACTAGTAGGTCTTTTAATGACCGAATCCTTGCATTTTAAGGTTACGACTCGAGTGAGTCCATCCGTACCTGGATGCTTACACAAAACCTTGCCAAGTAACCACTTAGCAGGTGGTAAATTGTCCTCTTTTACAAGGACAATGTTTCCTATTTCGGGTTCAGGCTTTACCTGACACCATTTATAACGGTTCAACATGGAATTTAAATAATCTTGCGACCAACGTCGCCAGAAAATTTGTGTTTGACGTTGCAACAGTTGCCATCTTTTTAAAGAACTTACATTGGAGTGTTCGTAATTAATATCGGGTATAAGAACCAAGGGTTCTCCTATCAAAAAATGACTAGGTGTGAGCGGCATTGGCTCATTTGGGGTTTGTGAAATTTGAGAAATTGGTCTCGAATTGAGGCAAGCCTCAATCTGAGCCAGAAGTGTTGTCATTTCCTCAAAAGTGAGGGTTAAGTCCCCAATGACTCTTTTTAAGTGAAACTTGGTTGATTTAACCCCGGCTTCCCAAATTCCACCGAAATTGGGAGCATGAGGTGGTATAAAATGCCACGTGACACAATTTATATTTAAAAACTCTTGAACTTCACTAACGACCGATGATTGTTCTGCATTAAACAAAGATTGCAGTTCTTTAGAAGCACCAACGAAGTTTTTGCCGTTGTCACTCCATATATCACTGCAATGATCTCTCCTGGCAAAGAATCTCTTAAAACCGGCTATAAAGGCTTGTGAGGTAAGATCACTTATGGCTTCCAAATGCACAGCTCTCGTAACCATGCAGACAAACAAACAGATATATCCTTTATAGGATTTTTGGCCTCTGCCTCTGGAGACTCTCATATTGATTGGACCGGCAAAGTCCACTCCACTGTGTTTGAATGCTCGAGCAGGAGTTACTCGACAGGCAGGCAGCTGCCCCATCAATTGATTCTTAAAATTGGCTGATTGCCGAACGCACGTGACACATTTACGTGTGTAGGCCTTTACGACAGCTTTGGCAGAAATGATCCAATATTTGCTGCGTAAATAATTCAACATGAGCGTAGGCCCCCCATGGAGAGTCTTTTTGTGGGCCTCGTTTACAAGAAGGTCAGTGAGGTGACTGCGTTGTGGAATTATTATAGGGTGTCTCATGTTTTCGGAAATTGGTGCGTTTTCAATTCTTCCTCCTACTCTTAATATGCCTTGGTTGTCGATAAAAGGACATAGTGGCTTTAACTTGCTCTTTTTGCTAACACTTTCTTTATTCTTTAAATCGTCTATCTCTTTACTGTATTCCTGTTCTTGAAATCTCTTTATACATATTTCTAATGCCTTTGCTAATTCTTCTCTAGTAAGGAAAACGCTATTTGTTCTATTTGCCTTTAAAAACCTTCTGCAATATGCTATTACACGTAGCAATTTCCCAATAGATGAAAACTTTGTCCAGAACGTTTCATCTTGAGTTACCGCAATGTGTGCTTTGATGGTTCGTTTCTCTAATTCCGTTGCGATCGATTTGGGCTTGGCGTACTTAATTACGTCCTGGTTTAACCATGGTGGGCCATGAAACCACAGGGATGACTTTGAAAGTTCCAAGGGTGTTGCACCTCTGGATGCTATATCCGCAGGGTTTAATGACGATGTTACATGCGCCCACTGCGTATTTTCTACATAGTTCAAGATGTCTGACACTCTGTTTCCAACGAAGGTTGTCCATCGACTGGGATGTGAGCTGAGCCATGCTAAGACCACGGTTGAGTCGGTCCAGCAGTGAATATTTTCTCGCTTTATGTTGATGACTTCGGCCACTTCCGCTATTAATTTAGCCAAAAGGCATGCACCCATTAGCTCTAGGCGTGGTATTGACAGTTGTTTGGTTGGCGCGACCTTGGTTTTAGCTGTGACCAAGTTAACCTTGATGTCGCTGTCCTCATTGATGACACGCAAATATACAACTGCTGCATATGCCATACTGGACGCATCAGAAAACCCATGCAGTTCCAGTATTGATTTACTAGTGCTATCCACCCATCGGGGGATGTCAATGTTAGGTAAGTATAAAAGATCATTTTGATATTTTCTCCATTCTTGCAGGAGTTCTTCAGGTAAAGTATCATCCCAATCAATCCCAGCCAACCATAACTTCTGGATGTGTATTTTTGCAGGTATCACGCACGGCGCGACCCAGCCTAAAGGATCGAAGAGACGAGAAATTTCTGATACTACTGTTCTTTTCGTCAAAACTCCAGATTGTAGTGAAAATGATACCGTATAAGTAAAAGTGTCAAGCTCCTTATTCCAAGCAATTCCCAACACTTTCCTTACTTCATCCATTTTCAACTCAATAGATGTGTTCTGAAAAATTTCCTTTTCCTTAAATTCCTTTGCAAGTTCTTGACTATTGGTTATCCATTTCTGTAGTATAAATCCTCCCTTTGCCATCAGCTCATTCATTTCCTTGTATACCCTACTCCCTTCCTCTACAGTCTGGCATCCTGTCATTAGATCATCAACGTAATAATCTTCTCTTACCTTTTCAGATACCAGTGGAAACTTACTTCCCTCATCGAGTGCGAGCTGCTGTAATGTCTTCACTGCGAGGTAAGGTGCACTTGCTGTTCCGAATGTTACTCTTACTAATTTGTAATCTTTGATTTCAGCTTCCGGATCGCTGCGCCAGAGGAGCCGTTGGAAGTCTGTATCTTCGGGAGCAACCATAACTTGGCGATACATCTTTACAATATCTGCGCACAAGACAATTGGATGAAGACGCCACTTCATAACAATATGACGGAGATCGTGTTGAATTGTTGGGCCAACCATTAACGAATCATTTAAGGAGACGCCATTTGCCCCTTTGGACGACGCGTCAAACACAACTCTGATTTTGGTTGTTGATTTTTCTTCCCTAACCACGGCGTGATGAGGTAGATATACTGCATTGGCTCTCTGAACATCAGCTACGGGAGACACCAACTCCATATGACCAAGGTCAAGGTATTCTTGGATAACTTCTGTATACTTCCTACGAAAATCTGGATCTTTCTTAAAGCGATTTTCAAGATGATGAAGTCGCTTGAGTGCAATTTGTCTGCTGTTGTTTTTGCAAAGTGGAATTTTCTCTTTAAACGGCAAGTTAACGATGTAACGACCGCTGCTATCTCGTCGCGTAGTACGACGGTAAAACTCTTCACATAATTCTTCTTCCTCGGTGAGTATTTTCTTAATACTGCACGAATCAGATTCGATTTCCCAAAACCGTTTAAGAATCTCATTGTCAGTGAATTGTGAATGCATGCTAATCTTGACGGAATGACAATGAGTTGAATTTGAATCGATCTGTGTATGAGTACGTCCTGACAAAACCCAACCTAAGTAAGTGTTTTGTGCAATTAAAGGCCCCGGAGAATGTTTAAGTAAGCCATCTCGGAGTACTTGACTGTACACTTCAGCACCAAGCAAAATCTCAATTTTGTTTGGGATATAATACTCTGGATCGGCTAACGTTAAGCTCTCAATTTGAGGCCATACTGGGACTGTTATTTTTTCACTCGGTATTAACGTTGTGATTGTATTTAGAACGTGTGCTTTAACTTGAATACTGAAGCTAGGATCGTGACGTGAATGAATAGTTACGAAAACCATATACCTGGAAGCCATAGTGCTTTCATCACCTCCTATGCCTGAGATAATACCTCGCGATGGTATTTTCTTAAGACCGAGCCACTGGACTGCTGATTCCGTAATGAATGAGGCTTGTGATCCTTGATCCAACAACGCCCTCAACAGTTGAATATTACCGCACTTGCTTGTTGCATTCACAAGAGCGGTCGCTAGTAAAACTCGATTGATTGACACTGTTCCCTGTGCGAAATGAGATGTGACATTTGAAACATTCCGTTCCTGTACCGTATTGGAACCGGTACTGATAGCATTAACTACTGCCTTTACAGCAGTTTCTTCTGGAAGACTCTGGGACGACGTAGCTGTTGTAGATATTTGGGGGTGGAGCAATGAGTGATGTTTGCGGTTACAAACCTGACATAATGTCGAAACACGACAAGTCTTAAGCGCATGATTTGCGCCTAAACAATTAAAACATAGTCGGTTGGTACGGACGAAATCACTACGAGCCTTGTAGTCTAGTTTACAAAATTGTTTGCAATGACTGACTTTGTGAGATTCTTTACAGAAAGGACACGTAATCTTAAATGAATTATCATTGGAAGCGACTGCATGAAGAGCGTTTGGCTTACTCACTGTAGATTTTGATTTTCTAGATGGTATATCGGCGTATTCTAAAGATCGAAACCTAGATTCTAAAAATGCTTTAAACTCTGCAAAGGTTGGTAAATCGTCGTATGTACTGATTTTTGTTTCCCATAACTTACGCGATTCCGAATCTAATTTAGCGCTTATAATGTGAATGACTATGGCATCCCATGAGTCAACCCTAATATCAAGCGTGGTTAACCCGTGCAAACAATCTACAGTGGTATCCAAAAGTTCCTTAATAGCTGTTGACGATTCACTTACATTAGGTTGATTTAATAATCTCTTAAGCATACTATTACATAAGTACCGCTTGTTATCATAACGTTTATTTAGTATTTGCCAACATTCTGCATAACTTGCTGCGGTAATTGGTATGTGACCTAACAATTTTTCTGCCTCATTAGTCAAGTGACCCTTCAAGTAATGTAATTTTTGCACATCATCGAGTGATCGATTTTGATGCACTAACGAAACAAACATGTCTCGGAAAGATGTCCATTCGCTGTAATTGCCGGAAAACTTAGGAATTGTGATTTTAGGCAGCTTGATATTACTACTACATTTAACAGTTGATTCAGATGTGGTCTCCTTTATATTAATTTCAAGTTTTGAAAGCTGATCCATCAGATCTGATTTAAAATCTATGTAAAATTCTTCTGTGCTATCAAAGGTTGTAAAATAACTGTGGGATCGATCACTAGAAGTTTCTACAATTTGTTGATGTATATCTAACAATTTGTGCCATTGCCTATCTAATTGCTCTAATCTTGTTTTATAATATGATTGAGTTAACCTTTCTTTGGGCGCTTTTTTATGATTGACTTTGCCCTTTTGCATTGAAGTTATAGTATCTGTTTGCAACTTAATTAAAGATTCCATTTTAAAATGTTATTTACTATAATGACCACAACTGGAATGAGATAATATTTATTTACTTAGGTTCACAATTACCAGCTAATTTAACTTCTATATTCTGTACTTATAAACTTCCACACAATATTAATTATGGGAGTGATAATTGAAAATATTTTTATGATAATTAAAATCTACCAACTATTATCTGGCGATACTGTTCATATAAATATTCCACTGATGTAACACTTTCACTATTAGATTCAAAGATGAATAAACGTACTCACAATTTTATCTTCTTACACTTGTCGCACTCGTCCGCTAGGTGGCGCTGCTGGACGTCTTGAACCACTTAGCAGTAGATCTGCTAAGTGTGATTGTTGCTCAGCTTGGCTTTTAGGGGGCTGCACACCTCTTGCGCTGCTAGGCCGCTTGTGGCGCCCTCTGTCGGCGGCAGGGTGAAACTCGAAGTCTTGATATTTAGCACTGGGGGGAGTAGCTTGACTCCGGCGCTTCAGAGCGATCCACCCTGTTTTCTACGCCAAGGTACGTTAATACGTACAAGCGGGACTCGGCTCAGACAGGACCATGAACAATATGGAACCCGTCCCGAACGTCTTCCCAAAAGGAAACACAACACTGGATCAAAAACTCACATATAATTCTACAGACACATATAGAAAAACACGGTGTGTATGCGTTCAACAAAAAAAATATTTACATTGATACATGTACTTTTGACCGAAACACAACGCTAGCTTGAATTTAAATCGAGCAGCGCCATCTAGTTGGCAATATTGAAACTAAACTAAACGTTGGTTCGAAATAGTCTTACACAAATTAGACAGATACTATGCTGGACTCCTACCAACTAAAAACATCACGGAACGCCCAACGGCCTATAGTCATAGGGCAGAACTGAGGTTGGGGTACTACGAGCGCTTCCTATATATGAGCAAAAACACTTTTTACACCGAAAAACAGAATAATTGCCAGCAATAAAAATCCCGTTTATTTGCAATAAACGCGGCCTGCTTTTATTCCCTTTCACATAGGTAATAGTTGAAGCTGGTTTTAGCGAAAGCCCTTATCCCCGCACAATTTAGCGTGCTTAGGTCGTCATAAAACTAGAGTCAACTAAAATGCGGCCTTTTATAGCCCAGAATTCGAGGTCAAGTAAATAAAAAAAATATCGCAACCCTTACAATGCCTTTTTTTAACGTAAGGGAAAATCCATCATGAATGCTATGCCGGACTCCTACCGACTAAAAAACCTCACGTAACGCCCAACAGCCTATGGTTGGGAGCCCCGGGTAAGCCCTCGGAAGGATGTCCCAGGACTCACAACAGACCCACGGCCGCCACGGCGGCTTCGCCTAGGGACCCTAATAATCCCTACGTGCCGCTTAAAAATATGCGTTTATAAAGTTTGTGTGTTAGGCTTGCATGTCTGAAACATTAAATCTATTCTGATGAATTTTGGTAGAGCTTTGGAAACAATAGAGGAAATTTTATGAGAAAAATATTAATCCTTTATACTTTTGATTGTTGGCACTTGATGGAACTTGTTATAATACATTATGAAAACTCACTCGCTAAAATATGAAAACTCACTCGCTAAAATATGAAAATAGGAAAATACATATAGACTAGTCAGATAGAAGGCGTTGAGTTGAGGTACGGAATTTGATGAAAATTTGAATCGGCAATGCTTCACCAGGTGGGCGCAGTCGCAGAAAATAACTGGCAGGTACCATTGCCACATTGCATAACTAACAAGAGAAATTGAATTTATTTTACCATTTTGTCCATGTGTAATAATAATAAGCAAATCTTTGCTAACTAGGAAACTTTCAAATAACAAATTTAGAACAACTTTCGTGAAATATTTCTTCTGACACTCACGCCAACAAGCTCTATCAGTATCAGTCGAGTTCAGTGAGTTTTCCATTTGCCGCCACATTACCTAAAACATGGCGGCGACCATAGATATAATCTGTTTCAGCCGACCTATATTGCCTGGCACGATTATGTATTCCAGATTCAAAATCGCAAGATGCTTCACGATAGAGACTGAATACAAATCAGGTAGTTATTGAGGTCGTTTATCATTTTGGAATCGGTTTTAAAAGTAATTGGTTCGTTTGAAAAGTGTGGAAGTATACATATAAAATATTGTCTTTACGTTTTTTATAATATTAAACAGTGGTATTGATTCTCCTCCATGGTGGAGATGGTACTACACATGAAGGGATGATCCTTCGGCCAGTTACCTCCTGGTCATGGTCTTACCAGCCTGTTAGCTACCAGCACCGAATAATCAGGAGTTTTTCCTGTGCTTTTCCTTTCCGAGAGACTGCGCCGCTGTGATCCTCCGGCCAGGCAAGGTGATGTCGGTGAGCCACAAGTTGACGATTTTTGTTGGGCTATTGTATTATCATTTGACGATTGTTGTTGGGCTATTGTATAATAATTGCTCAGTGAGCGATACAGAATATTTTCATTAAGACGACACGGAATCCATGACGGCAGCGTGACGTGAGGAACACGCGCGCGCCCCCCCTTGGAAGCGGGATCACACCCGAAACCCGCCAAAGACGCGGGATAGTTGGGAGTCCTGGGACATCCTTCCGAGGGCTAACCCGGGGCTCCCAACCTTATGCTGTTGGGCGTTACGTGAGGTTTTTTAGTCGGTAGGAGTCCGGCATAACATCCTAGGGGATTTACCCTCACGTTAAAAAAAAAGACGACGCGGAATTCATATAGAAACAAATAATATTATATAAATTTATCAAATCAAATTTGACTGTGTGTGAGTGGGACTGAACCCTAAATTCGTTCCTCGTCTTTTCCAATTCCGCATCGATCAGCATGACAGCGAACTAAAATGGCTTTAGCTTGCTGACAGATTAGATTCAATGAGTTTGAATGTCGATAAATGTCCTGAATGCCACCAAAATTCATGCTTAATTTTTTTTTAGATTTTAGTCGTCAATACTTACATTTTTGTTAACAGTTAACTAAATTGTCATTGAATAATAATAAGGATAACGTGTAATTTAGTCTTGCACATCCTCAGTACACAATATTTATTTACAGTAAGAAAATTAAAACAATCAAGCCTCTATTCCCGAGTGGTTAGACAGTGGTGAATTACACACACCCCCACATTTTGGCAGTAGTTTTGATTTAAAAATCATAATGGACACAACACAACCTACCTCCAACACAATTTTTTTTAAAATTGTGTAGCATTGAGCATGGCTAAACAAATTCACAGCAATATTAACGCGAAAAACACTATAATCCTAGTTTAAAAAGGCGGCGGGGCGGGAACGGGAGAGAACTCTCTTACCCGAGTTCCGCAGTCGGCGGCTTGGGCGCCGCCGACGTGTCTTCGCCGTGGACTATCGGCCACCATGACCGGGGGCCTGAGGACTGTGAGAGGGCAGCTCACCGTCCTTACAGAAGCAGGCCCATGACGGCAGCGTGACGTGAGGAACTCACGCACGCCTCCCCCTTAGAAGCGGGATCACACCCGAAACCCCCCAAAGACGCGGGATAGCACCCGAACCACCCCCTGGACGAGGCCGCAATGGCGGCCGTGGGTCTGTTGAGAGTCCTGGGACATCCTTCCGAGGGCTTACCCGGTGCTCCCAACCATAGGCTGTTGGGCGTTACGTGAGGTTTTTTAGTCGGTAGGAGTCCGGCATAACATCTATGAGGATTTTCCCTCACGATAAACAAAAAAAAGTCCTAGTTTAAAAATTTACATTTTAATGCATTTTTTTATTTAACCTGAGGGAACGTTATGCCGGACTTCTACCGACTAAAAAACCTCACGTAACGCCCAACAGTCTACGGTTGGGAGCCCCGGGTAAGCCCTCTGAAGGATGTCCCAGGACAAGGACAATAAAATGCTTGTTAATTTATTATCTAGCAAATATAAAACAAGATCGTGCAATATTTTATGTTATAAAATTATAGATAAGAGTATCTCAGCTAAATTTAAACAAAATATTGACATGGAAATTTTATTTTGTAGTAGCTACATATTTGTATAAATATTTGCTTTATTTTAAGCACATGTCGACTGCTAGAAACTGATTTCACATTTTTACTCAGCTGCGTATGCGAGGCTAATGTTTTACGTTAGTACATACCTATGCATGTTATCATGTATGTATAATAAGGTATGTGTACCTACTTTTCTTGTTATTCTTTATTATATAGGACGTAAAAATCAACAACTAACGTGGCAATGTAGCTACGTACTTATTTTTATGATTTGACTAAGGATAGTTAACAATAAAAATTCCGCTCACGCTTAGGTTGTGGAATGATCTCCCTGCCTCGGTTTTCCCAAACGCCAACAGTATGGGGTTCTTCAAAAGGGGTTTTAGAAGGTTTTTACAGGGTCGGCGGTGCGAGTGTGGCGCCTCTGGTGTTGCAAACGTTCATAGACTGCGGTGCCCACCAGTACAACTGGTGGGCCGTGTGCTTGCCTGTGCCATATTGGTATAAAAAATACTTCCTTGCATATGTTATAATTATAATAACTGTTAAATAGCACAACCCAAGAAGCAAAGGATGCTTCTGAGAGACTATCCGTTTGGTCAGCATAAAAATAAGTTTCTGCACCCCGCTTAGAAGAGAATGCTTCCACCATGAGGATCTGAGTACTCAGATCCTCATGCAGACTCGTACAAACAGTTATCAATTCAATTCAATTCATTTATTTCAGACTTCAGTCCATATAATAGGTACCTACATACAACAAACTGTAACACAATTTACAAATATAACACAATTTAAAATTATAATAAAAGTATAAGATTAAGTAATAATAAGTATGTCAATAAATGCCAATGAAATGATGTAATAAGCATTGTCAAAATTATAAAGTATAATAATAATATCAACTGACAGAATTTTGGCGAAATATTTTCCTACTAAAGAAATGTTACCTACCTCAGATTAAAAGATTCTTTTGGTCTGAGTTACCTACTATTGTCCCAAATAAAAAATGAGTTTATCTTTGAGTCAAACTAGAGGGCAAAAAACATTGACCTGCACAAAAACCTAATTAGATTTCATGAAAATGGCGTCATTAGGGTCGACCCTAATCATTGAATTGTAGACACTAATAAAAACTTTATGGGTTTTATGGCAGCTTTAGCCCACATTCAATAATAAGTAGGTATCTATGGAAATAGGTACCTATAGGTAGATAATAATTAATATTTAAGACACTGCTGGAATTAGGTCGTCCCCAATCTTTTTGGCAGGGCGATTGGCTCTGCAATACCACGCAGTTGTCCTAAAGTTTTTTCGAGGTTTCTTTCGTTTTGCCACACTTGTAGATGTGGCTGGCTTCAGCCCTAAGCCGTAACATCTCGGAAGGACCCCATTGCATCTTAATATACTTACTCGTAAAAAAACTATTCTTGAAGGATTACCTCTAGTTCTTTGGGCCTCGTACTGAAATTTAAAAAAAGCGTTCTCCGCTGTCACCTTGATGGCCAACTTGTAGACTAGAGGTTAAAATACTCTTTATAGTAATGTGGACATAAGAAGACCAATGACTTTATGACAAAGCTGGATAAATAGTAATTAATCACGTCATATCTAAAAGATTAATGACTCCATTTAATCCGCTATTCAAAAATCCTGCTATTTCACTTTATAGCAGGCACTCAGTGTTGCCAGATAAAAACACATTTTCCACGACCGATGACGAGGTATAAAAAGACTGTAAAAACACTAAGCTTCAACAATAAAGATTAATTGCTATTTTTCCCGATTGCAGAAAGAAGGTAAAATTTTTAAAATGATAGGTATTTACTCTATCAGAGGTATCTTAAGCGTGCCATGGATCCGACACTCCGACAGGCGATTAGAAATATTCTACAGCTTCCTCTACACTCTTCGCGAATTTGAACGGAGTTCCTCGGCGTCGAGGCAAAGTAAAATGAACGAAGTAAGCTGAAGTGCCTCTCTACACTATCGTATTCGTCCAACTTCGTTCACTTCGCAAGTAGTGTAGAGGAAGCTTTAACGTTTGAAGAAACTATTGCTGTCGCTCTGGAAGCGCTCAGCCGCTCCTTTCCATCCCTTATTTTTTTTACACGTAGGAAATCTTGTACAGGTACCTGACCATGCAGTCTCCTCGTAAGGATGTCCAAGTAGTAAAATTGGGAAAACTATTCAATCATTTTGTCAGTCATTAAAATTCACAGGTGCCTGAGCCTGACCATTCAATGACCTCGTGGCTAACCGTCAATCTTCGTCCAAAGTCTTTCAAAGTTATTACGTAAGTCATCGACAATTAGGAGTGATGAATGCGATGATTATGTGTTAAACCGCTTTTACCATTTAATCGTTATATAACACGTTATTAGGTTATAAATTAAGCGTATTGTATGATAAGGAAGTTATGCTGAGAGATTCCTCTAGAACCTTGATCTTTGCAGTGCATAAGGCTCAATTTGGTCGTTAGCCCGAATTCGATTGCTTAAGAGTCCATATGACGCCAAATAGACTATTACTTTGATCTAGATCTCAGGACTCGTGAGGTCTGCTGAGTTAAAATTTTAACAAGGACAACTTCAGTTCATGAACTTAAAACGCTCTAGGCTCGAAACACGATTACTTAAAAAATCCTCGATAGATTTTTGTGTTGAAAATACCTCGATTTCGTGAAATTTTAAGCTAGATCTCGTATGTTATAAGTTGTTTTTATAATATCAAATATTTATAAGAAAGACAATAGTAAAATCTTCATTTGCACTAGAGCATTTTTTTCATATTGGTTATAGTTTTTTTATAATTAATTTATTTCGTTAAAAGCGCATAAAAACCGATCGCATCTCTCTCTTTCTTGCACGCTAAAATGTATATCTTCTATCTTCTTTTAACAATTTGGCGTCTGGTAGGAGTGGTAGGCTCTTAAGGAATTCGAATGTAAATTATTATGTGTAAATGAAAAAGTCGAGTACGGCCTGAATTCGAGCAGCTTTCCTTTCGGTTACCTGAAGCTGTTTGCCTCTCAATTCTCAAGCAGTACTTCACAGCTGATGTTTGCCTTTCTCAACTTTAGTCACAATATAAGGACTTTCTTTACCACCCTGGTCAGACGGTTTGGTGCAGGATTTTCTTTCGAGTTTCACTCCTCTTCACCAAGACCTCGTCCGTGCATCACTAGCAATTAAGGCTGAGCCCTAATGACTTCGAAAGGGATGCACCGCATTCAAGTGATAGTACCTACATGTATACATTGGATTATTTTGGGACATCCTTCCAAAAGCATACCCCGGGCACACAACCGTGGGCAGTTAGTTATACATATATATAGGGCACCGCGTGGTTTTACTCTGTAAGAATGCAGCATAGTATCCATGATGGAAGATTTCCATACGCAAAAAGGTCATCGGATTATAATTATCTTGCAGTAAAACCGTTGTTTACAATATCACAATAGAAAGTGTCAATGCATTGCTTATCATAAGTGTAGGTATTCATTTATTGTTATCTTATTATCAAAGACCTGCGATGTTGTGAAGACACTGAGGTATAGATAAAAAGGATTGTGCTGCACGTGTTCTGCGTGTTAATTTTATTTACTTGGTATGTTTTTTTTAACGTGAGGGAAATCCATCATGGATGCTATGCCGGACTCTTACCGACTAAAAAACCTCACGTAACGCCCAACAGCCTATGGTTGGGAGCCCCGGGTAAGCACTCGGAAGGATGTCCCAGGACTCTAAACAGTTACTTGGTATACTTAGGTATCTCTACATAAATATAATACAATAGGCTAGCCCACTAATACCTACGTTGGACTAACAAAACTGCTGGTAAAATAATTGAGTGTATAATTTACCTATGCTAACCTCCACACTCAGGGACTCATTAGATTAACTCAAAATTATAACAAAAACGTCCTGGACATCCTGAACTCCCCTATAGTTATCAGATTTAAAGTCTATGAAGTAGCTTAGTAACAATAGCACTGGTTAGCGATGGAGTTTTGCAACTTACATACTAGGTTTGTCAAGCTTCATACTTTTGTCCAATCTTTTTTGAGTCACGAGAGACTTTTGGACACACTAAGTAATTAACCAAAGTCACAGTATATATATGTTGTATACAGTGCCAAAGTCGTCAAAAGATAATACGCCCCATTTTGAAAGCGCCACTCTTTATTGAGAAATTCTGGAATCAGCGAATGAGAGTTTGTGCTATGGCTAGAAGTCGTCGCGATGACAATGAATGTCAAAATGGGCCATTTACTTTTTACGAGTATAGTCGCTATGTACGCCATTATTTTGGTCACATAGGCAGTTTAGTTAGTAGGCAAACCATATAGGTACTTACCTAATAATGTACCTATGTGTGGTATACTTCAATGTACCTACCGCGCAGGTAGTAAATTTTAGAGCTTTGGCTATGTGCCATTTTGTTCGTGAATAGTCGTTTGTAGAAGGTATAATAGCTATACAGCTGTGTACCTACCTACTAAAATATGAAGTGGGAAATGTCGTAGTCAGGGTTGTCGTAGATCCAGGGTACAATTCATTTTTAATTTTTAATGTTATTAAGTAGACCGTACCTACTTATTGCAAGGACGTCAATTCTCTTTAATAGCAAAGAAAAGTTTTATACGTAGGTACCCACCGTCGTTGAATCAACATTTTGAAATGTCTTTGTATAATAGGTATTTTCTTCTCCTAATAGGTATTTTCTCCATCTAGATATAATTTTGAAATGCAATTGATGTGCTGGCTATACCATAAAGTTTCGAGTGGGTCTCGGTAGCAAAATTTGGATAAGTGGCTTTACCGAGAGAAGTTGCGGGTTCGTAGCCCACTCGAAACTGATGAAATTTTTCACATCAAAACATCTAGAAGCCTTTTATTTTGCAAAAAATGTAATTTAACTTCAAATCCCTAAAGAACTTCATTCTTATTTAGGTAAGTATGTACATTACTGACTTTAATTATAATTTTCTAGATGAAAAAGAAAATACACACATAATACGGTCTACCAACGACTTAATTCTAAATTGTGCTTTAAGCTTTACTCTCGCAAGAATACTTGTAATATTTTATGTAAAATGTAGGTAAATAATTTAAATAAACACAAAGGTGGCATAGTTCAAAAAACCGATCAAGTACGCACAAAGGGCTACTTTCCAAAAAACGGCAGAATATCACGTTAATTATATGGAAGCCCTTCTTAATTTTTAGGGTTCCGTACCTCAAAAAAATAAACAAATGCATTCACGAGATAAACGGTCTTGACAGACAGATGGCGGGACGGGCGGGCGGACGGATGTACGGAACCCTCGGTGGGAGAGTTCGATTCGCTGTTCTCCAGTTTTTTTCTTATGTTTAGTATTTTAGTTGTTAGTTAGTTAGTTAGTTATGCTTTATTGTAACACCAAAACATACAATTACAATTTATACACATTTAATTAATTAAATTTATTTTATTAATTTAATTTATTTATTTACATTTTTTATTTGTGTTTGTTTTTGTAGTTTCTGTTTTAGTTTAATATAATAATTATCTAATAAGTAAATGCAAAGCCTGACGCAATCGGAAGATGGTACGTCGCTTTATACTTTTTCTTGTTCCATTTGTTTAAAATCTTTTAAAAGTGCTCGAGGACTTCGTATACATGTAACAAAATTACATAAATGCCCCAGCCAAAACTCAACAACGTTACTTTCAGATAATTTCGCACAACCTCATGCTTCTATTCCATCTGATAGTAACCCTTCTGGCACGCCTTTTCATCACCTTTTGAGTAATTTAAAAAATAATGTGAGTTTAGTTAAACGAATTCCTCGTGGTGCCAGGATCTCTGTCGCTACACTTTTGTCTCAATTTATAACGCAGTGTTTGGATAGTAATAGCATCGAAAATTGGCAAAATCTTTTGCTATTTTTTTATTTTTAGTGACGAGACTATATCTCTCACACAAAAAATTAAAAATAATTGTTCTGACCCCACACTTCCGACTCAAAATTGCTGTTTTACTGGAAATTATAACAAAAAGATTTATAATTTTAACAAGCTTGTAGAAGCAAAAGTTAGCGACGGAGATTTAAAAGGAGCCGCACGTCTCCTGTTTTCAAGTGATGTACTGTCTCCAGATACAACAGATACCCTTACGTCTTTACAGACAAAACATCCCTCAGCTCCAGTCTCGGACTACGTTCTGGACCCGCCTACATCACCCGATGTGTGTTTACTTGCACAGGATAAGGACACAGTGAGTGCGATTAATGCTTTTAAAGTCAGATCAGCTGCTGGTCTTGATGGTCTTTCTCCACAACACCTAAAAGACCTAACCTCTCACTGTGTGGGTGATGCAGGTAAGCACCTCATCGGTTGTTTAACAAAATTAGTAAACCTCATGCTCTCTGGTAACATTAACCCTGAGATCGCTCCTGTTATCTATGGAGCTAATCTCATTGCCCTCACTAAAAAAGACGGAGGAGTCCGTCCTATTGCTGTTGGGTCCACTTTTAGGCGTTTGGCATCCAAAATTTCTGTCCGTTACGTCTTGTCAAAATTGCAACAAAAATTTGAACCGACTCAATTAGGGTTTGGTACCAAAGGTGGGTGTGAAGCGGCGGTCCACGCCTTACGCACCTACCTTAATAAAGGTGAGTGTGAGGTGTTGCTGAAAATTTATGTCAAAAATGCTTTTAATTCGGTAAACCGTGACATCCTGCTGTCAGAAATTAGAAGCAATGTTCCTGAAATTTATAACTATTTACTTAACTGTTATCACGAACCTTCCAAATTAATGTATAAATGCAACGAACTTTCTTCTGAAGTCGGTTGCCAGCAGGGTGATCCCCTCGGACCAGCCATTTTCAGCCTAGCCATTAACCCCATCATCCAAAATTTAAAGTCAAAATTTAACGTCTCGTATTTAGATGACGGGACTCTTGGAGGTGATGCAGTTTCTGTTCTGTCAGATCTTATAGAAATTAAAAATAAATTTCATTTAATTGGTTTGGAATTAAATTTTAATAAGTGTGAATTATATATTCATCATAATCACAACAATTTGGAACTCGTTGAAAAATTCAATTCCCTATGTCCGAATATTAAAATTGTTAGCAGAGAGAATCTTTACCTCCTAGGGTCCCCTATATTTGAAGATGCTATTCCCGAATTAATAGCACAAAAAATTTCAAAATTTGCATCCAATGTAGATCGGCTACATTCTATTAGTTCACATTACGCAATCACAATTCTGAAATTTTGTATGTTTGTTCCCAAATCTATTTATTTGCTTCGCTGTTGTCCTTTTTGGAAACATCAAAGTCATTTATTTTCTATTGATTCGCTAATCAAATCTTCTTTGGAATCAATTCTCAATATACAACTGAGCGAACAATCTTGGACCCAGGCATCTCTTCCCATTAAATATAGTGGGCTAGGGATCCGCAAAATTTCTAGTGTGGCTTTGCCAGCCTTTTTGTCATCTGTACATGCCACGTCGAGTCTCGTAGGTAAAATTCTGACGAATTGTCTTACAGACTATGAGACGACTGGCCTTACAGATGCCAAGAATGCTTGGCTAATGGCTTGTCCGGGACAAAATTTACCCACCCATCCAAATTTACAACGGAGCTGGGACGACGCTAAATCTAAATTAACTTTTGACTCCTTGCTAAATGCTAGCTTAGGCCCGGATCGGGCCAGATTATTAGCGCTCAGTAGAAAGGAATCCGGTGATTGGTTGAAAGCTTTCCCTACAGCCAACACCGGAACTTTTTTGGAACCGGACATCCTAAGAATTTCAGTTGGTTTGAGACTTGGCGTCACGCTTTGCGCTCCACATCGATGCCCCTGCGGTTTTAACGTTGACACTTTGGGGCATCATGGTCTTTCATGTTTAAAGAGCGCAGGCCGCTTCTCACGCCACGCTGCGCTGAACGACATCATCCGCCGTGCTCTTGCCACCGCCAATGTGCCTGCGCTCTTAGAGCCAAACGGCGTTTTCAGGGACGATGGCAAGAGACCGGATGGTATAACTTTGATACCGTGGGAGATGGGTCGGGTCCTGGTGTGGGATGCAACTTGTGTTGACACTCTAGCCCCGTCCCATCTTCCCAAAACAAAATTAAAAGCCAGTGCAGCAGCGGAAGCGGCTGAAAATATTAAAATTAATAAATAAGGTGAATGCAGGTATTACCGACCCTGTTAAGACAAATTTAAAATTGATGATAGTTATTAAGAATGGTGATTGAGTTCACACCCAATGTTTTGATTTTATATGAAACTTTAGTTTGTCTAGTTTATGTTTAAAGCCCTAAATTGCCCTTAAACACAATACTAATAAAATAAAAAAATAATTAAGTGAACAAGTCCATTGTTTGTATTACCGACCCATACGAAAGGCTATGAAGCTATTTACCGATTTTTATGAACCTATTACCGACTGTTAAAAACAAGAAGAATGTATAGGCAGGTATTTTGTTTAATTAAGAAGAAACACATTATGGTGTTTTTGCAGAAAATCATGTAGGTTTGCTCTAAGTCCTTTCATACTACCTTTCATACACTTTCATATTATACTTCATAGGAAAAGTCACTTAGATACTCCATGCTATTTGACTAAGACATTATGTTGTAAAAGAGCTTTTATGGTTTTTTTTATCTTCAAAATATTGTTTGGATAATAAGCTAATATTTCATTAAACTAGTGTTATGTTACATAAACGACCAGGATTTGTATAGAATCGGCAATAGCTTCCCGTACTTGCTATCACCGACTCATATAGATCGGTAATAGTCGAAATAATACATAATTACGAAATTGTATGGCCGACTCATAAAAAGTAGATTATATGTATTTATTTGATTTTTGTAGCCATAGCAGAGATTTTAAATAAATAGTGTTGCAAATAATATTAATTAATACAAACATTGTAATGCCATAAAACGTAATTTTACAATGCTCCTAAATAATGACAATGAATGATTAAAGTTGTATTTCGTAGTAAACAAAAAACGATTAAATAAGAAAACTAGACCAAATAGTATAGATCGGTAATTGTGTGTTACAAAGGCTGACTGTATTAGATTTAGATGTCATATTAAAATAATTGCTTTATTGTCACATATCGACGAGAAAGAGGTAAAACAAAATTTAATATGCATCGCAATCACCGGCCCATGAGTCGGCAATAGCTGCTACTATTAAAATAATTGAAGGTATTACCGCTTTAATTAAATGTGAAGTTTTATAATATTTAATTAATCAAACTTTATGAAATACTGTAAGAAATTAAGACCTCACATCTCAATGAACACATTCAATAATACAGAAAAATCATAGGTTTCATACAATTCTTTAAAAACTGATAAACGAAGTTTTGGTGTGCTTATCTGTAAGATTAAGGATTTGTACCACACGATCGGCAAGTTTACTATCGTCATATAAACAAACGAATTTCGTCTCTTTCCCGGAATGCCACGCACACCAACGTAAGTATTTGCGACACTCAATGAACAAATGTGCGTATTTCGTCAAATGTCTCTAGCATAAACTGTTCCAGTAACGTAAAAACTGCAGGTTAATGAAATGGATCGGTAATACCTGCGAATTTTCGATAGGTCGTTAATAGCTGCGTTTACTAAGGGTCTCGACTCATCGTATCGTTTTTGTCCAGTCGGTGTCGAGACCCTAGGTCCATGGGGTCCCAATGCGCAAAAATTTTTCAAGAATTTGAAAAAGCGCCTTGTGGAGTCAACTGGTGACCCAAGGGCTGGCAGTTTTCTCGCTCAACGAATAGGTATTGCTATTCAAAGGGGGAATGCTGCTAGTCTTTTGGGCACAATGCCACGGGGGCCTTATTTAAGGCTTATTTGCGCCGCTGTCATACGCCGTGCGATGGCTACCAATAAGGCTGTCATCGTGAACGAGCTACTGGCGTTCATCCAGAATGCAATCGACACTATGGATGAGATCAGCATCATGCAGATCTGCAAATCGAACTTCAAGGAGCAGGAGATTTGCAGTGGAAAGGCGTTGCTATTCCAAGCTGTAGGCAAAACTGCCCAGATGCCGTCCCGCCGAAGGGATGGAGGGGAACGAAGTGTGCAGGACATGATCACCATGCTGAAACAAACCGACCCTGACGACGTGCCCGATTTCGTCGCGAAGGAGCTGCACAAGCTGCCACCGGTGGGATTCGATCACGTCGACGTGACAAGACTTCTCAAGGACATCACGTTTCTGAAGTCTAGCCTTGCCGATGTATTGGCTAAATTGGAGGCATCTGATAAAACTATCAGTGGGCTGCAGGCTGAATTATTGTTACTTCGTAGTAATAATTCAATTAGTAGGTCAGCCTCCGATAATGTCAATGTACGGCGAGGCGCGCAAAACGCGTCGTTGTGCAGTTTTGAGTCAGCGCAATTTGATGCGCCCGAGTGTCCAGTGGCCGTAGCGTGTGCCTCTAACGTGAGCGCGCGCCCCGCCGCCCCCGCCGCCCCCGCCGCTACCTCTTCCCCCGCGAAGATGCCGACGACTGTCACGTTGCCACCTCCTCAGCCATGTGACTACGCAGCTGCAACGGCCAGCACCCCCACAGCCGCTCAAACAAAGGGGAGGAAGCAGAGCAGCGTCACTCAACGCAGCACTGCGCCCGTCAAGGCGTCGCAAAAGGAGCCCTGTGATGCGGAGGGTTTCACGTTGGTGGTCAAGAAAAAGAAGACGAAACCCTCCTGCAAGAACCAGTGTGGAACTGCTTCAAGATCTATAGAGCAGCGCTTCCGCGCAGAGGTTCCATCTACGATGGTCTACGTGTCCCGTGTACACTTCAGCGTGAAGGTTCTGGACGTGGTAGACTATCTGCAGAAGAAAACCGGATTGGGTTTGAGGGTGGAGAAGCTGGACTCTCATCGTAACATGAGCTTCAACTCGTTTGTGGTGAGGGTGCCTACAGATTGCATCTCCACGTTCATGGATCCGGAGTTCTGGCCAAGAGGGGTGAAGTACCGGCGCTTCAGAGGACGTCTGCCGACACGGAACCCCACGTCACGCGACACGTCGACGTCATTACGTGTCAATTAGGTTAAGATATTTATATGTATTTTAGTTTTAAGGTATTTATCTATGGGCCGTAGAATAAGTTAATACCAACTGTAACTTTCTAATGTTGCCTGAAAATAAAGATTTATTATTATTATTTAGGTTTAGTTTAGATACCTAGTAATAATGTAAATATAGATATGTAATAATTATGTTTCTCTGTAATTTTTAACAATAAATGTATATATATTAAATTATTGCCTTAAAAAAATTTATACACATAGACAATATTATACAGGTTATACAATAGGCGGCCTTATCGCACAAGGCGATTTTTTCAAGGCAACCTTTGGATGGAGACTTTATAGCGGCAACAAAAATAGGTAGGCAACATCATATGTGAAAGTGTCTATTGTTTAGCTATCATTGTTCATGAGATACAGCTTAGAGACAGAAAGACAGACACAGACGGCCGGACACACAGTTTAGTCTCCGTAAATATGGTCCCATTTTTATCCTTTGGGTACGGAACTATTTTTGTAGGCATCTAGAGGCAAATAGCCTGAAAGTATGAACTACTATTGTTCGAAAACCTGACCTACTGTACTCTTAGGGTGTACCTTTTCACAATAAAAGAATAACGACTAGTCTCAAGAGAGAAAGTTCAAGAGTTACGTCATCTTTAAATTGACAAGACAATATTTCCATTTCAACACCAGATTTGGCGATACTGCTAGGGTCGGCAGCGCGAGTACCTATAACGCCACTGGTGTTGCAAACGTTCCTAGGCTACGGGGACTACAGTTCATCTTAAAATTAGTGTCGCAAAAGGAACTAAAAATAACATCAACATTATTGCCCACATCCAGTGATTATCTCCGTAAAGGGGGACTCCGCGTGTTCTCAATAGGTGCGAATTGGATGATTTGCCAAGGTCATTCTACTTGTGACCATGTTGTACAGGAAGCAGTGTTCTCAAAACTACGTAACTACTACTTACTTTCAATGGGATCGGATGTCATAACGTCAACGTACTCGTGAGGACTTCATACTGCGGTAATTGACTTCACCCTGCTATGTCCTACTTATTCCTTTCTGCAAAATCTCCAGGAGAATAGTAACTAGGTAGGTATTTAGGAGAGAATTAGTTAGAGAGGACACCATAGCTATCACGATGAGTCTCAACCAATGATGCAAGCCGGATTCTGAGAAGTCAGTTACCTCAAACTCATAATTCCGCATCGAGCTATTTAGAGGACTATAATTAAAAGGTATATTTCGAGAAAAGAGGTTATCCGTCATAGAACCAAAGTGGGTCGACCCCTGACATAAGGTACCTAATCGCAGAAAAACTTGTTGAAATGGCAGTGGACTGGCCACATCTGGAGACGAACCAACAGCCGAGATGCAGCAAACAAGTTCTGGAGTGGAGACCTGGATTCGATAAACGTAGGCTGGTCGTAGAAGACGCAAGATGGATAGAAAAGGTCGCATGTAGGGACTGGATATGAAGGGCAGAATGACGCATAAATTGTAAGAAGCCTACGTGCAGTAGAGGTCTGCCACCGGCTGATTTGAGTGTTATTTGAAGTCCCTTAAATAAAATGTGATACATACTTATAAAATGTCTAGATACCTTTCAAGCTTAAGCATGGTCTACCGTCTAAGAAGCGTTTAATTTCTCACGGGGCGGAACATTCGCGCGCCCTTTGTGCCCTTTGAGCGTAGAAATGAAACGTGAAGATGTGAGAGACTGAACTAGGTTGTGTCAACAACACTACGAACGGAATTAGGTCGGGTTCGGAGTGAAGGTAGCACTCGTTAATGAGAGTGGGCTAGATATACATGCTGCTTTTTATAATGCTTGAATATTTACCTAGGTTTCTTTACATAGGGAGAATAGCGGTAGACAACTTGGCCTGTGACGTGCTACGAACCCCGTAGCACTTAGTTAAGGCCGTTGGTAGGGCTAACGACCTTGACCATACCAAACCCGCATCCTTCAAGCTAGGCAATGTTGTATTTGGGTCATTATCAGGCGGCTCATTATTTGGTTGACTTCGGTGTACAATTTTTTTTTCAACTAAGGTTTTACTTACATGAAATATCAAATCTAGTGTTAATTTAAAACATTTCAGTAGTTGAGGGAACTGTATAGACTGAATGGTTATGAAGGGATTTCACTTTTTTATAATGGTGTCCACCGAAATCAAAATGGATCGAAATTATTATGGATCACACAGATATTTGACTCTGGTGGGAATCGAACCCAAGACCTCGTTATTCGCAGTCGTACATTTTACCTCCAGACCAACGAGGCAGTTGAAAAATGCAAATAAATAAATTAATGATTGATTTCGGTGCTTTTAAATATTGATCTCCGTGCAAGTATTTCCACTAAAAAACACCGGAATCAAGGGCATTGAAATCAAAATATTTAGCAAAATCCTATATATTTTTAAAAGTAATCTGTATTATGAATACTTATGTTTTTTACTGAAATCTTATACATAAAAGACACAATTTTAATATAGCTTTACATCATTTGTTCAAATAATTGAGGATAAAATGGATGCACGGAAATCAATTTTAGGTATATACCAAGCCACCGAAAATGATTACGAACCTTAACAAAACAGTGGGGCGATGACACACCGACGTCTAGTCCTTACCACCGGTGCGGTGTAACTGACAGTTTGTATTACTCGAACAACTATTCTTGCAGTCGCTAGAGATACAGAGTAATGAACGAATCGGTGCGCGCCACTGAAGTCAATTCTGAACGTCGGACGTAAAGACAATCAGTTGTAACTTGTCTAGTAATGCCGATAATGGCTTAATAATGTTATAAATAGAGTAAATAGTTATCAAGTTATTTGTGAATATATGCACATATAACACCTATATTGGAGAAAAAAAGATAAATAATAATTTTCGCTGCAATACGGGACCGGACGCGACACCGAGGTCAATATTTTCGTAGTTTTAATTTTTTTAAACTAACTTTTACGTAATTAATCTAAAAAAAACCACAGGCCTCCCTACTATTTATGACCGTACAATTTGTAGAAAAAAAATCATATTGATAAGTAATCTACAGGTATTGGTTTTCGACGCGGACTCGCCTATTCGAGCCGGCTGAGAATGACCGATTTTATAGCCTATTTTAGTTGCAACAAGCTAATACTCATACTTATTCAAAATCGAAGAAAACCAAGTTATAGGTGTTCATTTTCTTCATATGTTGGCATATTTATTTCTTTCACGTCGAACAAAATTGAAGTCATAAAATGCAATTATCTAAAAATTTGGGGCTTGCTTTACGCAACAATACATAAACATACAATTTACAACAAAAGCATCTTTTAACACATCTTTTAGATTAATTACAGATTACATTTGCACCTCTTTTTCCTTCCCCGATTTACAATATTATACTTAGACACTGTTCTGTAAACGATCACTGTAGGGTCTGTAGGTAGTAGGTAAGTAAGCACCTTTCGCTGTCGCTGGTTGGGATGGCGTGACTTGATTATATTGTATACTAGCTGAGCCCGCAACTTCGTTTACGTCACATAAGGTGTATGAAAGGAGAGGTACTTCTTCATCAGACTCATCAAGCAGCGTGTGAAACTGCCCTGTTGGCTTAATCATAAAAGAGCTTAAGGATTAAGTCTATTCTATAACAATTCAGTCTTTTTGTTTTAAAATAGCCTTAATCATTAAGCTCTTTTATGATTAAGCCAACACGCCAGTTTAGATTTACCCACTTTTAGATTCATAAGTCTATGTATGATTCGTTAAAGTGATATAACTTTTTTATTTATAAACCGATTGACATGAAATAAACACTAAATGTTAAGCGGAGCTAACCTTAACACAATAAAGAAAACCGCATTGCAATCGGTTAAGCGGTTGCTGAGATTAGCGTGCACAAACGTACAGACAAACAGACAAACAGACATACAGACAGACAGACAGACAAAAATTCTAAAAATCATTGTTTTGGGTTCTATTGCGTTCATAAAGCCCCCCTATATTTTTTCTCATTTATCTTTCATGTACAGAAAGCGACCTGTTACGATTTTATTATATCTATGTATTGATTGATTGATGATGATTGATGATATTGATATTGATTTTTCTGATACCACCTCGGTATCAGACAAGTAGATAAAACGACCCACCTCTTCGAAAGTGGTTTCTGTGGCCTATGGTCATTTGCATAACCGAAATTGTTACGCTTGTATATAAAAGTACCTTTTATCATAGATCATGGGCTTACCGCGGAAAAGAAATGCCATCTATTGCATAAACACACACACAAATCTTCATCTATTTATTAATTTAATAATGAATTGAATATTATTGTGTGGGTGTATGTGTGAACGTAAAAGATGGAATATGTTTATACCTGATGAACATGTTAAATGGTCAGTTCTTGAGCATTTTCAAAGTCGGATGTCAGATAGCAATCATAAGGTACCTACCTAATCTAATTCTACTCACTGGCATTTACAACAGGTGACCTGTTCATTATACTTAATTGAAAAAAAAAATTGTTTGTCTGGAACACGAAATGCAAGTTATCTTTGCATTTTTTTTATGCCTAGGTAATTATTGTTATTTTGTTGTCTTAGCTTTCCAACAATGTAATGTATTTGGTACCACCTACATTAAACCTAATATTTTCATGCGTATTTGTTTGGTGATGGGCGGACTGTGGATTGTTATTTTTTTTTGTATATATTGTTTAACAATGTTATCACATAAGTGACAATTGTCTTTCGTGATAATAAAGATCTTTAAACCTAAACCTAAACCTAATTCCTTTTCTTTTTCAGGTAAGTCGTAGCAGTTGTAGCAGCTCAATTAAAAGGTACCTACCTATCTAAGTAGGTCGATTTGGTAATCTCGTGTATAGGCAAGTAGATTTTTTTTTAAATTAACATGTCATGTTCTGCATCTTCAAAAGCGCGTTTCGAAGCTTCTTACGAGGTCGGCAGTGTGAATGTAACACCTCCGATGTTACAAACTTGAAACTTCCATGAAGGCTGCGGTGACCACCTTTGAACAGACGGGAAATAGGTAAGCATACGTCGTATCTCCCACCTAAGGGGTTTAAATTAATTAATGTAGACTCTGTGCCAACAATTTGTGAAATTTTGGTGAAGAGAATGACTTTGTTTACCCCTTCGGCAAGAAACATGCTATACTAGGTAGGTATGTCATGTACGAATGAAATAATAGAGTAAAAGGATATAAATACAGTATAATATACTTTAAGTTTATTATCAAACATACAGTAGCATAATCGTCTTTTTTAACACAATATAGATAACCCGCAGTCAAGGAGCACAGAATAATAAACAACTTGATAATTTTGATAGTAATATTATGTTTAACTAGCTGACCTGCGCAACTTCGTTTGCGACACATAAGAGAGAGTATTACCTGTTCCCGTCGCATTTACTCCCGTCGCGTTGCGTTTACTCCCGTAGCGTCTCGTCGTTAAAATTCAATACTACTTGAGAGAGAGAGAGAGAGAGAGAGAGAGAGAGAGAGAGAGATAGAGAGACAGAAAGAGAGAAAGGTTTCTCGTCGCGTGTATTCCCGTCGCATTATTTTTAAGAACAATTTCGTTTCTGAAAGAGGAATCCCGTGACATTATTGTAGAATAAAATTGATTTTTAGAACTTTTTTAAGAGAAACAATTTTGTAGTAGGTAGGTACATATTTTTTACATAACTATAAATATTTACGCAGCACACGCAACGAAGCTCTCAAAAGGAAAAACTTTTCCCCCGTTTTTTGAAACATTTACTATTACTGCTCCGCTCCTATTTGTTGGAGCGTGATGCTATATAGCCTATGACACTCCACAATAACGTAGCTTTCTATTGGTGAAAGATTTTTAAAAATCGGATCAGTGGATCCCGAGATTACCCCTTACAATTTAACAAATATACAAACACACAAACTTTACTTCTTTATAATATTAGTATAGATAAGTTATTTACTGACTTGACATAGTGTATCGGGATCTTACAAGCACTTTAAATCGTCGTAATTACGTTAGAATTTTGCTCATTTTAGGTTCAGATGACAAGGCAAAAATTAAAAAAAAAATATTTTACTACCGCCATCTATTTGAATGTCGATGAACTTAACAGTTCGTTTGTTTCGAACTAGATGGCAGTCGTTTCCTAGACTGTCTAGATATTGGTCGAATGTTTTTTTTTCTCAATCTATTAGCACCGAAATTCATGGCAACATCCAGAGATTGAGAGCCAATTTCACAGTGAGAAGGACTATGGCAAAAGCAGATTTTTATATACTTACGTGAAAGAAAATTCTTATAGATGCTATCTATCCGGACTTCTACAGACTAAAAAGACCTTACGTCTCCTGCCTAACAGCCTACGGTTGGAAGGCCTCGGAAAGATACCCCTGGAGACCAAAGTAGATCTTGTACTTAGACACCTATTCTGATATGGCGCGGCGCCATGATGATGACCTACCTATTATGTGTTATTCGTAGCCTCTGTCTATCCGATGTTATACAATCATACAATGTATGCAAATAGAGTTGTTGTGACCACTATACATTATTAAGTATTATATTTATTATACTTTCGACTTGTTTGAAAAAGTCTAATCCGGCTTCTCATGTTCCTAAACTTGCTATCCAATCTGATTTGTATTATGCACTAGAGGACGTCACGCGGTTTCACCCGCGTAGTTCCCGTTCCCGTGGGACTACAATATTTTTTCTTCCATAAGAACCTTCTCCTGACAATACCTTACACAACAAAAAAAGAATTAGTGAAATCGGTCCACCCGTTCTGAAGTTATGCGCTTACCAACACATTTTGCGATTCATTTTTTTATATAAGAAGAAGAAGATTATTATAATAGACTAAGTGTTCCCCGGGACTTCGTCCGCGTAGAAGTCGTTATCGCGTAAAATCATTATCCTCCTTTTGCGCAGTCGGTTAAAAAGAATCCTATGTCCTTCCCAGGTACACGAACTATATCTATACCAAATTTCATCTTAATCGCTTCGGCAGACGGCAGTTTAGGCGTGAAAGCTTAACAGACAGACAGACAGATAGACAGACAGAGTTACTTTCGCATTTATAATATTAGTATGGATTTATTATTATTTACTTTCATGTGTTAAAAAATAGGAGCCCTTCCGTAGAAGGTTATGGGCGTTATGGCATAACTAATAGGCTTTATTTTTTTACATACTAGCTGACCCGCGCAACTTCGTATGCGTCACATAAGAGAGTAAATCACCCGTTCCCGTCGCATTTACTCCCGTCAGAATAATTTCGTTAATGATAGATGTTTCCCGTCGCATTGTTGTAGAAATTGCGCATATTCATGCATAGGACGTGGACTACCGGTGTACGTCGCCAGCAGAATAGTGAATCGACCAAAAAAAGCGAAAAAAAAAAGCGAGGTCAAACGGGATAAAAAGTATCCTATGTCCGTCTTCTGGTTCTAAGCTACCTCCCCACCAATTTTCAGCCAAATCGGTACGGCTGTTCTGAGTTATAAATGTTGTTACAAACCCGTCTTTGTTTTATATATTAAGATTAACTTTTAAGTCTGCAGTTCCAGAACTTGAAAATTTCAACATTAGATAGTAACAAATTGCTGTCTATTTCAACACGGCACACATAATATAGACATGAATATGGATGTCGGCGTACTAATAGTTAGATACTATGCCTCTGCCTACCCCTTTAGGAGGAAGAGCGTGACTATTATGTAAATATATAGGTAGGTTCCTGTGTATAATATCATTATTTACTAATAGGTAGTGTTTGATTCATTTCATATTCGTTTACCTACAGAGTACCTAAGTATTTTCCAAGTAAACATTTCCCCATGACCAAAATTAGGAAATGGGAATAATCGTACCAGACGCCAAATTGTTGAAAGAAGAGAGTAGATATACATTTTACCGTGCAAGACAGAGAGAGATGCGATCGGTTTTTGTGCGTTTTTAAAGAAATAAATTAAATATAAAGAAGCTATAACCAATATTCAAAAAGTGGTCTAGTGTAGGTAAATGAAGATTTTACTATTGTCTTTCTTATAAATATTTTATATTATAAAAACAACTTAAAACTTATGAGATCTAGGTTAAAATTTCAAGAAATCGTGGTATTTTCAAAACAAAAATCTATCGAGGATTTTATCAGCAATCGTGTTTTTAGCCTAGTGCGTTTTTAGTTTATGTACCTACTGAAGTTGTCTGTGTTAAAATTTAAATTCATTAGACCTCACGAGTCCTGAGATCTAGATCAAGGTAATAGTCTATTTGGCGTCATACGGACTCTTAATAGGTGGTTAAGAAATAAATATTCACCAAGTAAAGAGTAGCTTTAGACCTCCAAAATATAGGTCGCAGGCTCACAGCCCATATAATGTGGCTAACTTCATTGCTAAAAGGAAGCTTCAGCCTCGTCTGGAAACCAAGGTCAGCAGTTTAATTAAGATGGTAATCTTAACCGTGTTTACCAATATTAAGTTGGTAATATGTGAAAATGTGTTTAGGTTTTATTTGTTGAAGAAATTGAAGTGACTTTCTTAGTACTCGTACGTAGTATAAGTAGGAATGTACAACGACGTATTATAAATAGACACGTTATGCACGAACATCACGGCTTTCAGAAACAGCAGATCTTTTATACATAAAAAAAAGAATTTCTATGAAATTATCTATGGTTGCATGTATGAAAAGTAAGGCAATTGCCTGACTTTTTTGTTGCCATTTTTCAGTGTTGGTAACGTATCTATAGTTTTTATATCATTGGGTATGTACGTATGTCTAGTTTAAAATTAAAGATGGCTACGCATCTAATAAACAACCAACACAGTCAAGCACACACTACATACATCAAATTGTATACTAATTTGTACTAGCTGACTCCCGGCAACTTCGTTTAAGTCACATAAGGTGTATGAAAGGAGAGGTATTTCTTCATCAGACTCGTCAAGCAGCGTGTGAAACTGCCCTGTTTGCTTAATCAAAAAGGGCTTAAAGATTAACCCCCATATTCATAATCGTTTATTAAACCTATTTTAGTTAAAACACATTTTCAGGCTATTGCTGTCTCTAACCATACTCTGTCATTGGTTAGAGACAGCAATAGACTTAATAAACGATAATGAATATGAGGGTAAGTCTATTCTAAAACGCCAGTTTAGATTTACCCATTTTTAGATTTTTATGTCTATGTAGGGTAAACCACCCAATTATTGGCACTTTTAGAATGAATTATTGGCACTTTAGTTAAGAGTATATTTCGAAAAATAAGGGAAACCTAGTTTATTTCAGTTCGGTGTTGCCCATTATGTAGTTGTAGGTATGCATTAAAAAGTAAAATAGCATTCTTTTTCTGTTAGAAATGGGCAAAATTACCTAAAGTGCCAATAATTGGAGGAGTGCCAACGATTGGGTGGTTTACCCTATGATTCTTTGAAGTGCTATACACTTCTACGACCTGGGCTCACACGACATGAATGCGTGGACGAAAATCGGCGGGTGACGCGTCGCCTGTCTCATATGTGTGTCTCACATGAGTCGGACGACGTTTCACCCGTAAATTTGCGTCCACTCATTCACGTCCTGTGGTCGAGAATCCTCCATGTAGTCCAAATATAGGTATACTAGCTGATGCCCGCAGCTTCGCCCGCGTAAAATTTGTTGTTGTTAGTTGTTAAATTAGTTGAGCCGTTCGAGTGTGAAAGAGTAACAAACATTCACACTTACAAACTTTCGCATTTATAATATTAGTAAGATTTACCAAGGAGATAAATATGAACAATAGGGTTGAAGTAATACTGCAGTTATCTGCGTTTATTCTTATACAGCGAACTGATATATTACAACCGTATGGAGATGACGTCACAAGAGGCTGGAATATTCTGCGCCCACTCTTCATCATCTGTATTTTGTCCGTCGTAATAGGTAGTGAGCTCAGACTAGAAGCTCGTAGTATTATGAATTCTTTTAGTCTGAGGTAGTCAGCCTAACCAAAGATAATATAATAGTATTACATACAGATCGGCAACTCCCTGCCTCCCACCTGAGTAAGCTTCCCCATCCCCCCACCAAAATTAATGTGTCGATTCCCGTGTCAGTAGGTACTTGAGAGAGTGTCACTGCGTTGCATTACGTATTACTACCTAAGCGCTTTGGGCTATTGCTTTAGTTTAATTTGTGCTTAGACGAGGGTAGATTAGAAAAAAAAGTACCTACATACATGAGATTGCGTTCTGTTCCTTATTATTTTGTTTCCATAGCTAGTGACCCTAGAAAACTCACACACACATTGAAGCTTGATTTAAGCATTCACATTACGTCTATATTAGTATGGGAGAAAACGAACATTTTTAGGGTTTCGTAACCAAATGGCAAAAACGGAACCCTTATAGATTCGTCATGTCTGTCTGTCTGTCTGTCTGTCTGTCCGTCCGTGTGTCACAGCCATTTTTCTCTGAAACTATAAGGCCTATGCCATTGAAACTTGGTAACTAGATGTATTCTGTGAACCGCATTATATCTTTTAATTGCAAATCAATCACAAGATCATTGGAAGGTATACGAGAGCTATGCAAATCTGCGGATATCATAGCGTTACAAGAGACGTGGCTGTTGCCGCATGACACAGCTTACGTCGCAGGAATCCACAAAGAGTTTGATAGTTGCAGTAAGTCGGCGGTAGACACAGGGGATGGATTGTTGAGAGGTCGACCGTACGGTGGTGTCGCCATTATGTGGCGTAAAGCTTTGTTTACATCTGTGTCCATAGTGCATTGTCACTCGGAGCGTTTGGCTGCAATTAAAACTACTTTAAATGACAAAACTACGCTTTTCATCACAGTGTATATGCCTTGTGACTCGCGGGACAATTTAACAGAGTTTACAAGCTGCCTCGGTGAAATAAACGCTATAATAGAATGTAATAGTACCGATTCTGTGTTTGTGGTAGGGGATTTTAATGCGCATCCTGGTGAACTATTTTTTAGTGAGATGAGTAAATTTTGTTTAGAACAAATGTGGGATATAGCGGACTGTGACTATTTAAAAAATAATTGTAATACGTTCACTTATATTAGTGAACTAAATGGTTCCCATCGATGGCTGGACCATTGTATAACTACTAAGGCGGCCACGAAATCTATTGTAAGTATTAGAGTATGTTATGATATCTTCTGGTCCGATCACTTTCCTCTTGAGATGATTGTTGATGTAGGAAACCTGAGTTATAAAGTAAAAAAATGTAACTTCAAATTTAATAAAGCGGTGTGGGGCGAAAGAAATCAGAGACAAATAAGTAAATATTCGGATATCTGTTGTGAGCAGCTTAGAGAAATCGATTTTCCTGAAAATCTCAGATCTTGTGCCCATCGCCGCTGTTCGAGTTTAGAACATAAATTAATTATAGATAGAATATACGATGAAATTGTATGTACTTTGAAACGGGCAGCAGTAGCAACTCATGAGGACGGGGGAGGCAGAAAGAAACACATTGTGGGTTGGAATAAACATGTTAAACCATTTCACAGTGAGGCTCGGCTTTGTTTTCAGATGTGGTTATTAAAGGGAAAACCAAAACATGGAATCTATTACCAAAATATGAAAGACAGTAGAAAAATATTCAAATCCAAAGTTAAATGGTGTCAAGATAACGAGCAAAAATTAAAAATGGAAAGGTTGGCTACAAATCTAGAAATAAAAGACTTTTCAAAATTTTGGAAACAAACCAACAAGCTGAACCCAAGGCCGAGCGTCCCTGCGAGAGTGGATGGCGAAAGTGAAGCGGAGAAGGTGGCTAATTCGTTTAGAAATCACTTTAAATGCCAACCAGCCAACGCAATACAATCATCGCAGAGGTTCGATGCTGGTATCCGCGACGGAGATGAAACTACAAGCTTTTCGACAAAAAATGTTAGAGATGTGATAAAGAATATGACGCGTGGTAAATCCCCAGGGCATGACGGTATCAGCATCGAACACCTGCAGTATGCTGGTTTCCACCTGCCGCGTGTCCTGGCTATGTTATTTAATTTTTGCATCGGGCACTCGTATTTGCCGTCTAATTTTATGAAAACGATTGTCGTACCAATACTGAAAAATAAAACAGGAGATTCTTCCGACAAAAACAATTATAGACCTATCTCACTAGCAACTACTATAGCGAAGGTGATGGACGGTTTGCTTGAGAGGAAGTTACAGGCATCTCTTAATCTGTGTGATGCACAATTTGGTTTTAGACCGCAGTTATCTACAGAAAGCGCCATACTTTGTCTCAAGCACACCGTGCGTTACTACACAAGTCGCAGAACTCCTGTTATAGCTTGTTTCTTAGACCTAGTGAGGGCATTTGAC
Source organism: Miltochrista miniata (assembly GCA_933228765.1). Lineage (NCBI taxonomy): Eukaryota > Metazoa > Arthropoda > Insecta > Lepidoptera > Erebidae > Miltochrista > Miltochrista miniata. The sequence continues at coordinate 30,725,461 of OW121758.1, read as the reverse complement.
ATGGTCAAATATGACATACTTTGGAAAAAGCTGGCCACGGAAATTAATGACTTTCCTAAAGAACTTATAAGTCTATTTCAGTATTGGTATGATAATCAACAGAATCAAGTGAGATGGCAGGGAGCTCTGTCAGAGACATACGGGTTGGAGTGCGGGGTAAGGCAGGGTGGACTGTCTTCTCCTGCACTCTTTAACTTATATGTGAACAGTCTTATTGGTGAGCTCAGTAGTAGTGGAGTCGGCTGCTCTATTGATAACATTTCATATAATAACATTAGCTACGCCGACGACATGGTGCTGCTGAGCCCATCAGTTGGTGGTCTCGGAAAATTATTGAGCATTTGTGAGAAGTACGCGGTGACCCATGGCCTCCGGTACAATGTTAAGAAAAGTGAAGTTGTAGTCTTCAAGGCCAAAAATAGGAGCTATAGTTTTCCAACTGTCACTCTTGAAGGCTTGCCACTGAAAAGAGTGACAAGTTTTAAGTACTTGGGGCACTGGGTTACTGAAAGTATGTCGGACGCGGTCGACGTTGAAAGGGAGCGCAGAGCAATGGCTATAAGAATGAATATGCTCGCCCGTAGATTTGCAAGGTGTAATATTCAAGTTAAACAAACCCTTTTCAGAGCATATTGCCAATCTTTCTACACCTGCAGTCTATGGGTAGAGTATACACAGAGGACATTAGCAGCTCTGCGCGTTCAATATAATAATGGGTTCAGGATGCTGATGGGGCTGCCTCGATACTGCAGTGCGTCGGCAATGTTTGTTGACGCTCGCATAGATAGCTTCGACGTTATCATGCGCAAGCGTATTGCGTCCACGTGGCGCCGCGTTCGAGGCGGCTCCAACAGCCTCCTGGCGACAATAGGGAGTCGCTACTGCTGTCCTATATTAAGGCACTGGAACAGGGTCCACGTCGGCTCGAGGCCTGCCTTTGTGAATGTAAAGTAGGTAGAATTTTTTATGGAATTTTTAGTGTTTGATTTCATGTACTTTTACACTAACAATAGCTTTTAAAAATGACTGTGTCTACTAACCTCTATGGAAAGCAATTTCTGAAATAAACTATTATTATTATTATTATTATTTCCTTTATTAACATTTAATACACATATTTGATACATTTTTAAATAAATTTATACAAAATAAAAATCTATTTAAAAATATATAAAACAGCAACCCACCGGCACCGGATACAGGGACCAAGATACCGGTGGTTAGGACTCCAGAGACAGAAACCTCCTGACAATACGTGCCGTATCGAGGAGTACTGCTTTCTGCATCTGGCCCTTGACCCAGCTACCTAACGAGAGCCTCTTAAGATGTTGGTCGAGGCTCTTGGCTATAAGTCCGTTTACTGAGACAACTATCGGGACAATGATTGCCGAGTCCACCTCCCACATGTCGACAATCTCGCGAGCTAAGTCCAAATATTTAATTTCCTTATCTTTTTCAGCTTTCACGAGATTGCCATCATGAGGGATTGTGATATCGACAATCATTACCTTGCGCTCGGACCTGTCTATCACCACTATATCAGGTTTGTTTGCAACAACAGTCCTGTCTGTGATGATAGACCGGTCCCAGTACAATGTGATAGGACCATCTTCAAGAACTGGCTCAGCAACATACTTATAGTACGGAATCTCTGCGTCCACCAGATGGTATTTCAGAGCAAGCTGTTGGTGAATAATCCTGGCTACTTGATTGTGCCTGTGCAAGTACTCGCTGTTGGCAAGACGAGGACAACCGGAAACTATATGTCTGAGGGACTCACCTGGTTGGTGACACGCTCGACAAATATCGATCGTGCCGTCCCTCATAATATACCTCCTATAGTTGTTCGTCTTGACAACTTCATCTGCAATTGCACAGACAAAACCTTCGGTTTCTCCGAAGAGATCGCCGAAACGTAACCAGGCCACGGAAGCTATAAAGTCCACATCAGACCCATGTAAGGCCTGATAGAACCTACCGTGAAGCTCTTTACTCTGCCATACCCTCTGACGGTCACCGAGGCTAAGCACTGTATGCCTGCGCCAGTTCTCTTTAGCCAAACCAAGTGGGGTGAGACCAGCGTCCACCGCAACTACATCACGATGCATATCCACATTCATATCAAGAAAATACTGTCTAAGGCTGTACACCTCGCGGTTATGAAGGGTTTTTTATTATTATTATTATTAAGATTCTTATATAAAACTAGAAAAAAAGTAGTAAATTTCGGGGGTCCCCATACTCAGAATTGAAACTCGAAATTTTTTTTTTCATCAAACCCATTGTCCGTACTTCCACTCCGACCAACTAAACGGATCAACTCAAACGGATCAACTATTTTTATTCCCAACGGTACAACTTTTTTAGTTGGTCCGATAGGAATAAAACGGATCAACTATTTTCTTCTCAACTGAACAACTTGCTAGTTGGTTCGATAGGAATATTTTAATTATTAAAAATTTGTTACCAACTACACAACTTTAAAAAAATCATCTGGTTTTCTTTCTTAACTGAACAAATTTTAGTAACCACGTGTCACGGGAAATTTTGCAATGAAAAACGAAGATCAGTAAAACAAATTAGAAATCGGTAAATCAAATGAAAATTGGTTAAACATAGGAAGATCGGCAAAAATATGAAGAACGGTAAAACAAATGAAGATCTAGAAAATAAATGAAGATCGAGAAAACAAATGAAGATCGAGAAAACCAATTAAGATCAATAAAACAAATGAAGATCAATAAAACAAACAAATGAAGATCGACAAAATAAAATTAATGAAGATTGACAAAACAAATGAAGATCGACTAAACAAATGAAGATCGACATAACAAATGAAGATCGACAAAACAAGTGAAGACCGATCTTTAAAAGATCAATAAAACAAAAGACTATCGGGAAGTTGATACAGTCGACCGTTGCTTGCATTCATTTTTAACCGACTTAAAAAAAAGGAGGAGGTTTTCAAATCGACGGATTTTTTTGTTTGTTACCTCATAACTTTTAAATGGGTGGACCGATTTCGATTTTTTTTCCTTTGAATGTTGTCACTCGCCGTTTGGTCCCATTACAAGGAAACCAGGATTTGATGATGGTATCCCAGAAAATTAAAATTTAAAAAGCAGTTTTCCCCGCAACGTCAGTTTTCCGAGAACCTAACCAGTCAGCGTGGTGATTGAAGTCCCGCACAATCACTATCTCTACGGAGAGATGACTCAATGACTTTGTCGGTCAATTTTTGCAGGTGGTCAAAGAGGCGGACAGCGTCCGCGTCACCGCTATGAGACCTGTAAATGCACGCGTTGATCCGGGTGTGACCCCCGTGATCCACGCGCTCCCATAATGTTGACAGGTCCCTATCTTCCAGGCCTTTGAGACGGCGACAGCAGATATCGTCCCGTACGAACATGCATACCTCGGCTTGAGCCTTGAAGTTAGCCTCAAGCTTATAGCCGGGCGCCATCAAGTAGGATGTATCGTCCGGGCATGAAAAATCTTCGTCTCCGTCAGGAAAAACTAATTTGGCTTTTTATGTGCTTGTGGATTTAATTTTAGTTAAATAAAACGGGATATAAGAAGGTAAGGGGTGCCTAGGTACCGGTGGCGCAAGAGACTAAGCGAGACTCATGTTTTCCAAAGGCAGGTACAGGTAGTGCGGTGTATTGGCACGGCGTACGGAAGGGCCCGTGGTCCCCCCCTGATGCAATGGTCGCGTCCACTCCGGTAACCTCCTCCGGCACGACCACAGGAACTTTTCACAGGCTGCTGCCTCAGATCAGCCTCCTGGGGCGGAGATTAAGTAATCCCCAGGTTCGGGTCCCGTACAGCCCATTGAGCTCTGGAACCCTGCTCACCGACGGAGAACATAACCCAGCACAGAGCCAGGTTACTATTACCGCGGTCTTCTGCAGGGCTGAGGTAGGTACTGCCCCAGGCGGGTTGCTCAAAGAACGGGATGCCGTTATACCCTTCCTCCTAATGTAGGCTCTTTTGTCCGAAGACCCCTAAGATATTGGATCTTAGGAGTCATATTGAATAAGCCAGATTCATTGTGTAATTTATTTTAAATAGGTGCCTACGTTAATTGACTTGAATATAATAATGAAGACAGATTTTTGTCCTTTACACCATGCAAATTAAATGAATTTGTGATCACCATGTGATAAAGCAAAATCACATAATCAAAATAATGCGTGGCACCCAAGTGTCGCCATGATTGAACCGGGTTGCCACTTGGCTGTATTAACTTTGGTTGGTTTAACGTAACTAGTTGATATTAATAGATAAACTATGGAAATAATATGCCTACTTATTATTAACGCATCATCTAGAAAGTAAATAGGTACCCTTCCTACTCCTACTTCCATGAACCCGCAAAAAAAAACCAAATTTTATGTCATTAGTAGGTATTTGCACGTACATATTTTTTCTACTTTCATCGTCAATATATTTCTTTAAAAAGTGAACGACGCTTACAGTTATAGATTACTAAAAGGGAGGTGTAATATTTCATAAAATGGCATTTTTTTTCAAATAAAAAAAGTAAGTTCTTATTTATGATTATTCTTCAATTTAAGAAATTTACGTACAAACACCGGCGCGTTACGATTTTATTACCTACATGTTTGTAGTAAAACGTAACGTTTATAAATGACATCATTCAAATGTCATCAAAATGTTGAAAAAAAAATGGTGAACAAAGAGTTCATAAGCTCTTTTGAAAATTCGTACTGTACCTTACAGGATCGTTATGAGGATAACTGGATAGTAAACAACCACTACAGAGCGATACGCGAACTACTGCAACTAGAGGGTTTCGTCCGCGTGTAGACGTGTTGCTCTGTGACAACTACCACATTTACTATTCACGGGCACGACAAACACGTTCAGCTGGAGCTAGAGATCCCGAGATAGTACGGCGAAGTAGCCTGTAAATCGTGCCGTATCCCTAAACTGGGAAATGAACGCAAAGAAGGCAAGTCCGCTCCAGAATGGGGAGAGGGCGAGGAGAGCGCACCGGACAGATAACACGCAAGTACGGCGTGTAAATCAGCCAAAAGGCTGGTAAGACTATGGGTTGGTGAAGGGGACTATACCACATTTACTATGACTCAATTATTTTCGACGGGTGGTATAATGCTAAATACCACCACAAAGAACTAGCGGCGCTGCATAGAAACTAAAATAATCTACGCCCTATCTCCTCCGCAAAACGCTTCGCCTTTAAACTCCTGCAACCAGAAGTCCATCCCGAAATGCCCCACATTCTAGCAGCTTTCCACTGCCGTGCTGCTGACAAGGCCGTATGTATGACTGAGGTGCCAGCTTCCTGCCCGGTTGATGAGTCCGCACGTCCAGCATCATCTAGGTACCATAAATAGGTATACCGTAAAAGACAAAGTGCCAAATCAGGTTTACGTTATGTAAAACTATCAGTGTCAGTTATACTGACAGTCCCAAACATTGTTTGTTTATGTAGTCTTGTCTGACGATCTATGTAATAATGTAATGCATTTATTGTAAATTTCCTACAAATTAACGAAAATTGTTTAAAAACATTTATTACGATTTTAGCAAACCATTTTAGATATCAGGATGAAAGATGGAAGCGGTGAATATCTCCAGGTGCTACAATGGATCTCATGTGCGCGTAGTTCTTTGATCAGCACAATCGTCGTGATTTCCTTCTGCATTTGAGGTAGGTATGGCATGAAAAGCAATATTTTACGGCGTGATCTCGCGGATTCTGCTAAGACTATTATTTTTGGTCTACTATGACCTGCAGTGAGGCCCGCTTATAAAAATATTTTCAGTTAAATTAAGTTCTGCTGCATATGCAATTAAAACAATTAAACGGATTACTGATGTTGAAATGGCTAGAATAGACTACTTCAGTGATTTCCATAACATTATATCATTCTTCAGAAGATACCCACAGAACATAATTATTTTTACCACAAAAGAAAGCTTCAAGAACTTTATACCATCCTGGTCCCAGAGTAAGAGCCACAACCATCGAAGTTTATTGGCCATGTCATGAATCTTCTAATTTTATAACCTAGCAATACCAAAATGTAATAACTTGTATTAGCTAACATATAGTTTTTACAAGTCACCTGAATACTGTACCTACTTAAAGCGTGAAATAAAGATCAACAATTATCTTAACTTGTCCTTCTTATTTACACACTACCACCTAATTTACTAACACAGCCAAGGAATGTACATCTCATCATCAGTTTACGGTTTGCAGTTTGCAGCTACAACAAAATGACCACAATAAAATACAATTCAAGCTTGGACAGACAATATCCTTTTATAATAAACTAGCTGACGCGTACAACTACATTTGCCTTACGTGGGAGAAAGAAAGAGAGAGCTGTGTTACTCATATTTAAGTAATATAATATTTCCCGTCGAATTGACTTCCGTCGCGTTCAACTGTATCTCGAATATTATACTGGTTTTTTCGTTTGTTTGACATCTTGCATATATGTTGCGATATCAACGGTAATATTTAATAATCGTAGTAATATTACGTTCTTATTTAAACATTTATTAAGTGCAGAACGGAAAGACTCTAGATTTCTAGAACATTATTCGTTCGATGGCGGAGGCCGAAAACGCTGCTTTTTTACCTTTTGGCGATCCCAATTTCCGCCAAAGACTTATTGTGTATTGGTAAGTGTTTATGCGGTCCACACATAAATAGGATCAAGTGTGAGTGAGGGGACAAGGTAAAAGAGAAATAGGTAAAATCTGATGTTATTGTGAAACTTTTAAAATAAATGTCCTACAATACGCCTTAAATTTGCAATTTTTTGATCAATGCTGTCATGTTCCGGTTCCAATTGAATGTTTTGCCAACCTGCCACTATTAATTCTTTAGGTAAAAGCGTGCTCGTAGCCTCGGTGTTCTGTAACGATATCACTGCATTAAGCAACTTTCGCTATGGCCATTCCTCGGATGGGTGACCACCCATGTGACCAATTTATGACATTTGTTGTGACAAATGTTGTGGAATAGTACAAGTGCCGTTATTCAATATGAGCAGCAGGTCCCACCAAGTGCTCTCAATCAAAAGTATGAATAATTTGTGACATTTATTTGAGCGTTTTCGTGCTTCGGAAGGCACGTTAAGAACGTCCAGGTTGCCAGTAAATTGGCAGTCGTTAAGCGACGTTGAAGACTTTTAGGCGGCTTGAAAAAATTCAACAGCAAGCAGTCACAACCTGCGCCTGTCCATCTCAACACGGCAATACGGGTACGCCATCTATTACGTGGAACAAATTCTAAAAAGGTGAAATATGGACATATAATATATGTATGCCTCTGCCTACCCTTTGGGAATAAAAGGCGTGACCATGTGTATGTATGTATGTAAAAGTGGTAAAGTTGCACTGACTTCCATAATTCTTATTCAAACATATACCTAATCAAATCACAATCAATTTCGGAGCCTGTTCGATGCAAACAAAAAATCAAGTGTTCTATCTAAACCACAGAGATCAGAAAAAAGATCTTTTCTGATACTCGTATCTGTGATCTAAACACTTGATTGTTTGTTTGCATCGCATAGACTCCGAAACTAGAATCTATTCCATACAAACAATTAAGTATGTAGATATGTAGAGGGGGAGAATCTAATTCTCGTCCCTCTAGTTTTAACAGAAAGACGGACAGGGAAGTCCTCGCCATCACCACTAATGAAACAAATTGTCAGACCACAAGGAAACAGGCACATTTGAAGCCCACAATAACCCTCTCTTTACACGGAACCATACTTTAATGAAAAAGGTCCAATACCTACTCACGCTTTGATAGGTAGGTACATTAGGTACCAAAGTGATAACTTTGGTTGTGGATAAGAATAAAATAATAGGTCTTTACCTTATGTAATTGCCGTTTTGCGGTACTGGCCATTTCAAATCAATTTTATTTTTGAATCAGAATTCTAGTTTGAAATTAATTTTATTTTAAACAAGAAGCCACCTGACTGCCCCTCTCTAAAACGTTACTGTGAAAGTTCAATTCAATTGACGTTGTAATTTTTGTTTTATTTCAAACTTTGAACAGATGATCCACGTGACCTAGTGACGTTGTTTAATGCAACAAAGTCACAGACTACAGACAAAGTCTCGCCATAAGCGTCTCTGCACTCTATTTTATAGAGAGGGGCTAAAACATGGAATTCATTTTCCAAAAGTAGACATTTGTTTATTGATTATTGTAACGTTTTCATCGCATTTCAATCTTTATCGTCATCATGGATACGTTAAAAATTCGAATAATTATGGAATATGAGTACCTACCTATCGTCGTGGCAGCAACGCGGCACAAGCGGCACGCAACATCAACGACGACGTTTACGGTACTAACACTACAAACCAACGCACCGCCTGTAATTGGATTGGTCGCTTCCGTTCTGGAAATTTTGACCTGAAACATGAACCTCGCGGTCGTCCGAAGACTTTGGTCGACAATGACGAATTAAAGGCGATTGTGGAAGCCGATGATACACAATCTACGGTTGAATTAGCAGCAGCTTTCGACGTTAGCGTCAAAACAATATTGGTCCATTTGCGTAAAATTGGCAAGGTAAAAAAGCTTGACAAATGAGTGCTCCATTGCTCAACAGACACACAAATGAAGGAATTCTCAACCGCATTGTTACTTGCGATGAAAAATGGATTCTGTTTGATAACTGCAAGCGCTCAGCAAGTTGGTTGGATCCTGGTTCAGCACCTAAACAATGCCCTAAAAGAAAACTTATCCCTAGAAAAGTGATGGTCACTGTTTGGTGGTCTAGCGCCGGTGTGAGGTATCACAGCTTTTTACGAAACGGGGTGAGCATTGCTACAAATGTGTACCTACTGTGAAGAACTGAACACAATGATGGAGAAGCTGGCACATCTCCAACCAGTATTGGTCAATCGCTCGTCTCCACTGCTCCTGCACCCCTTCTTACCCACCACACTACCAAGCCACACTACCGGTAGTGTCGCTAGTGTCGGTAGTGCCGCTGTGTCGAAGGGCTCCTGCACGACAATGCGCGACCTCATACTGCACAGCAGACGGTCTCCAAGTTGCAAGAACTGGGGTTGGAAGCTCTCCGTCAACCGCGATACCTGGTGAGTATCGCCGACCTTGCGCCTACAGACTACTACTTTTCCAGAATTTGTATAACTTCTTGGCGGCAAAGAAATTCAATACCCGAGAGGCAGTACAAAGTGCCTTTGAAGAATTTGTAGGCTCCCGTGCAGCTGATGTCTTTAAGAAGGGCATCAATAAACTGCCGCTGCTTTGGCAAAGATGCATTGATTGCATGGGTGATTACTTCGATTAATGCAAATAAAAAATACATGAAAAAAAATCGTTTAATTTTTTTTCATAGATAACTGTAATTTCATAGGTAAAGACCTTAATATAAATCAATACAATATTCCTATCAAACAACTATGAGAAGTATGTATAGGTGAAAAAGAAAATCGTTGATCCGTTTCAGTTGGTATTGCAGTTGGTCCGAGTGGAACATTTTTTCATAAATTAACATCTGTCATCAACCAGTTGGTCCGATAGGAATAAAGTCCCTTATTGAGTTCCATTCCGAACAACGGTTGGTCGGTTTAGTTGGTCGGAGTGGAAATACAGATACGTCCGTGTGGGGTATCTATAGATAGGTCTTCAAAAATGCTATTGAGGTTCCTAACATCATTTTTTTCTAAAAAGAACAGTTTGCGCAAGAGACACTTCCAAAGTGGAAAAATGTGTGTCCCCCCCCCCCCCCTCTAACTTCTAAACTAAGAGAATGATAAATCTAAAAAAAATATATGATGTACATTGCCATAAAAACTACCAACGAAAATTAGTTCAAACGAGATAGAGCTGGTAGATTTTTTTTAATACGTCATAAACCGCAATTTTCGGTTAGAAAAGTCACTACCACTGCGAACGTGTTAAAACATCAATCAAAGTTACAACGAACTATAAGAACTTTTATATTATGTTACTTGCTGCTACGAAACCCTTCATGGGCGAGTCCAACTCGCCCTTGGCCGGTTTTTTGTATGGAGTTTCCACCCTGTGGCCTAACCATGTTGAAATTTTACTACCTACGTTGAAACCAGAGTAGAAACGGAACATGCTGCTGTAATTTTCAAACCTAATGGCCTGAATCTTCAACTCAACTTGCTGTAACAACTGACAGGCATGGCTGTAGAAAGACTGTCGGCCTCCATGACCGGGGTCTGTGGACGGTGAGAGGGCCGCTGACCGTCCTTACAGAAGCAGGCCCATGACGGCAGCGTGACGTGAGGGATTCACTAACGCCCCCCCTTAGAAGCGGGATCACACCCGAAACCCCCCAAAGACGCGGGATAGCACCCGAACCATCCCTTAGGCGAGGCCGCAGTGGTGGCCGTCGATCTGTTAGGAGTCCTTCCGAGGGCTTACCCGGGGCTCCCAACCATAGGCTGTTGGGCGTCGGCGTTACGTGAGGTTTTTTAGTAGTAGGAGTCCGGCATAGCATCCATGATGGATTTTCCCTCACGTTAAAAAGAAAAAGCATGGCTGTAGATATTATTTATCAAAATGTTCTACTTTACGTGGGTGTCAGAGTTTTTTTGTTACTAAATATATTTGTGATGGGCATATCCGATATCCTGGGGAGGGTCTTTTTGATACTGGAACTGGAACATCAAACACCCTTCTAATGTAATTTTTGGACACCTAAAATCGAATAGTAAACTGCAAGAGCTGATTTAATTGCTACGTAATAATGTTATTCTTGACTATAAATACCTACGTCGCCGTCGTCGTGTCATCGTACAATCTACAAATGCACATTAGAATATTCATAGACCAATGCCAAGCGCATTGTGCTCGAGTCAAAGAGCAATAATAGTACTTAGACATACGAGTACGTGTTGAGTACGTTATGTAAACGCCTAATCGTACTATTGTCACGTGCGGATTAAAATACTCGACGTATTTAGTATCTTAGTTGGATTATACAATCCACAAATAATGTTGAAAAGGTAGGTAATTCATCTGTGATTTTAGTGTATAGAAAGGTTTTCCGAAATGACTCCTATCGCCTGATGGAAAGTCAATGGTTATATCAAACAAATTAAGTTGTCGTAATAAGAGAGCTTTACGCTTCGGCTACGGTAGAATTTGATCTGGGACATTCTTCCGAGGGCTTACCCGAGGCTCCCAACCATAGGCTGTTGGGCGTTACGTGAGGTCTTTTAGTCGGTAGGAGTCCGACATAGCATCCGTGATGGATTTTCCCTCACGTTACAAAAAAACGGTAGAATTTGACAGTTTTTGTATCTTATATGCCACGACTCAGTTTCTGACACAATTGAAATAGTAAACTTGGGCCCTCATATTATTATGTTAGCTCCATACTTTTGGTCTAGTGTACAGATATACTTATTACCAGCGGACGTCACGCGGTTTCACCCGCGTAGTTACCGTTCCCGTAGGAAAACGGGAATAAAATGTAGCCTATGTTCACCGCAAATAGTGTAGCTTTCCAACAGTGAAAGAATTTTTCAAATCGGTCCAGTAGTTCCGGAGCCTATTCGTTACAAACAAACAAACCAAAAATACAAATCTTTCCTCTTTATAATATTAGTATAGATTTACTACACCTTTCTCTAGAAAGAAACAGACTCAGGGGTAGGTATGTATAATACGATTTGTAGCGAGTGACGGAGAGCTGACCTAAGACCCCAATATTCAGATCAAAGATTGTGCCCAGGTCAAACATTACATATCAAGGTACAAATTACCCCCCAAAGTCGCGGGATAGCACCCGAAATGGTGAGGCCGCAGTGGTAGCCGTTCGGTCTGTTGGGAGTCCTGGGCACATCCTTCCGAGAGCTTACCTGGGGCTCCCAACCGTAGGCATCAGGTAGGAAAGGCACAGCATCCATGTAGGATTTAAAGGATTTTCCTTACGTTCCAAAAAGGTACAAATTAAAAATAAGTACTTACCTATAATCTGCTGAGTTTGCGCCTGAAAATCAATCATCTCTATATGGGCTCGGGATCAATGATCTGTACAACCATTAATCCAACAGATTTAAAAAAGTAGCAATCTCAGTCCCAGACCCCTTCTGTACCTACCTGGATACATTAAAGGTCAATAACATTTGTACCTTTACTGAGAAAGCAATACGCTGTTTTATAAAAAAAAAGCCTTTAAGTAAATCGCTAGGGATAAAGAGAAATGAATTGGCTTTTTGAAGACCTATCGGGCGGTCAATGATCCATTTTTGTAAACGATCCTGGCTACAGTGACCGTTTGATTTGGAAGACACAGGATAGTCTTAAACTAAATTTTGCGCACGTCTCAGGCCCTAAGTAGCGGCATAAAACCCGAACCTTCTAATTTACACTCTAACACCCGAACCAACTCTGAAGACGCGGGATATAATGGCTTGAATGCTAAGGGCTGTCATCGTAACCGTGTTTTATAACCAGTAAGGTAGCGAATGCGATTTACTCGTGGTCCCCTCAGGGGAACATCACAGGGGGACCACGGGTCCGGAGGGAAATTGACATCTTGACAAACAAAGAAATTTTTAGTTGACTATTTAGTAGCCACCAAACCACCTTGATTTGATTTTCAATGTCGATATTCGTTTATTTTATCGATTTTATACTGATCATTATCGATTGTCATTTTTAACTTTTATTAGTTTTATCGAACATCATGATTAATTTTTAAATTCATTGCTTATGTAATCTCAGTTTGTAATTTGGTTACGAAACAAGATGACAATTTCTTCTATGGAATGGAAACTGGTAATTAAAGCACGATTACGATATAGCGGTCAAAAGTTATCTATACATATAATAAAATGATAGAAAAGTCAAAACTGTACATTGAAAATATTAAAAAAAAAACTCGCTGGGTGTTCAACATAAGACACCGAAGCCGAAAATTTACTTAGAAATTTTTTTGTCTCTTTGCTTTGCTTTGTCCGGAAGGCTCTCGAAGAGTACTCAATAGATTTGATTGAAATTTTGCACAAATATTAACTAGGGGTAGGGTGCGTACTCGTGGCGGAAAAGTGTCGATTTTTTAAATTCTAGATATGCAGAAAATTAGCGTAAGAGTCCGTGTAAATGTGTATCGTAAATAGAAATTTGTGTATCCAGCCATTGTGAAGATATTCTTGAAAAACTGATTCCGCCAGGAGTACGTTCGAAACGTCAGCCCAGCGGAACTTTTTCTTTTTTTGCAAAAAGAAAAGGCTCATTAGGTAGCTTGGTGCGAGCTGTAAATGTGTATGTCTAAATGAAATTTGTGTATCATGATATCACGGAGTAATTCAGGTTTCCGCTGGGAGTACGTTTGACGATATCGTAATTATCATATACAGAGACTTGGTACAGTGTTGTATTTACTCATGTACGTTGCTATGAATTTGCTTATAATCTTGGTAAAAGCAGAAATTGAAAATAATTTCCTACTCAAAAGATATAGACATATAGGTAAAATCAGGTTATTAACCTCTAGTGCCTAAAATAGGAACCTTACAGCCAAACTTGTAACGTTAATTTGTATCTAATCAAAGTCTACACTCTTCAACCGAGTTTCATTAATATCTTCTTAGTAATTACAGAGTAATCACAAAACTTGTCGCAATCAGCACATGACCTTTGTTGTCAATGTTCTTAGAAAATAAACACAACAAACTATATTGCAATATTTTGCGTATTTATTCAACTACTCAAATTTAAAAATTCAGCTCATTAAATTCAGTATTTAACAAAATATAAGAAAAATACCATCAACAGCCGGAATTGATGAAAAACACGAGTAAACCAACCAGATTGAAATGACGTCAAAAAGCGGCCGCGTCGTACATAGAGCTACGTCTTTAAATTGCAAGTATTGTACGTTTATTTGGTTTGACATCGTGTACTATCGCTACAAAAATAGCTTAGCGAATATACAATTCCCATAATAACTTTCTATTACAATTATTACTTTTATGAATAATCGACATTTAAATAAGAAAGAGCAAGAAAACAAACTCTTTGACGTTTTAAAATGGACGCGATGTCGGGTTCTACTTAAGTACGTAATAGTGGGCACTTAGATTACCCTTTTTTTAACATGAGGGAAAATCCCTCATGGATGCTATGCTGGACTCCTACCGACTAAATAAACTCACGTAACGCCCAACAGCTTACGGTTTGGAGCCCCGGGTAAGCCCTCGGAAGGCTTTCCTAGGACTCCCAACAGACCTCGCCTACGGGGTGGTTCGGGTGCTATCCCGCGTCTTTGGGGGGTTTTCGGGTGTGATTCCGCTTCTTAGGGGGCGGGGGGGAGGGCGTGCGTGAATCCCTCACGTCACGCTGCCGTCTTGGGCCTGCTTCTGTAAGGACGGTGAGCAGCCCACACATAGAGTACCTGCTTATTTGTTACCCTAGCTTTCTTATGTATAAGTATTTATCAGTTTCTTTCAAATTTACGATCCTGTAGGTTTAGGTATTTCTGCATTTTCACACACAAATCCACATTTTGACATATTGAGACTAGAGACTAGAAGAAACTGGTTTTTAAATTAACATGTTCCAGATTTTTTATTTACTTATATAAAACCAGGTCAAGTACGACTCGAACTCGCGCTTGGAGGGTTCCGTACTAAAAAAACAGCAAAAATCACGTTTTTTTTATGGTAGTCCCCCTTAATCCCCCTTTTGTCTAATTTAAGTATTTGTTGTTATAGCGTCAACCAAAATACATCATCTGAGAAAATTTCAGCTCTCTAGTTGTCACGGTTCCCGAGATAGGATTTAAGTATTTGTTGTGTACTGTGTACAGACATAGTAGCCCTCTCTGTTGAACGAGTTATTGAGATAGCCAGTATAGAGTTTGAGCGGTTCATTGTACTAAGCATATACAGTCCCCCAGATGCTCCATATGTACAGTTCGAAGAAAAACTTGAAGAAGCATTGTTTAAATGCCAAAGTACTAAAAAAACGGTCCTATTTTGTGGGGATCTCAATGTAGATGTTTTAGAAACTGCACGGGAACCTTTACAGAGAGAGAAAATGTTAAATTTGTTCAAGTCATTTGGTTTGTATAATATATTTTTGGAACCTACTCGTATAACTGCCACTAGTGCTACTTGTATTGATAATATTTATACTAATATAAATCCCATTAAAAAATGTATAGTGGACCCTGTAAAATCAGATCATCGCGGTCAGTTTGTTTCTTATCTGAGAAATAGTAGGGAAAATAAGAAGATAATTAGTTTTGTCCCAGTTAACACACATCGCTTGGAAACATTCAGAAGAAACTTAGTCAAGAAAATAACAGAATTGCCCAATTACACTAGTGTAGAATAATCCTACTCTGATTTATTTAATTTGATACATGATGTGTTTGGGAAAATCTTTACCCCAAAAACTTTATCAATCGGAGGCAGCTCTGCTTTCAGTGACTGGGCAACACCCGGAATATATAAAAGTCGCCATAAACTATATGAACTGTATTCTGAAAAATCGCATAATTTCAACCCAGAGTTTCAGGAATATGTTAAAAAATATTCAAAGATATTTAAGCAAGCCTGTACCTTGGCCAAGTCTAATTTCATTAGAAATAAAATTTTAGATTCTGCGAATGTCATTAAAACTACTTGGAACATTATAAATGCGGAATGTGGTAGGTGTACAGCGAATGAAAGAAAGTTTCATTTAAAGATAGACAATCGCCACGTTTCGGGGGATATGGAAGTGGCGACCGAGTTCGAAAAATTTTTCAGTAATGTACCTATAGAGATTACTAACACTCTCCGGTCGTCTTCCACATCCGCCGAGCTTTTATTAGCAGAATCTGTAGCTGCCTGTGAGGGCGCGTTCGAATTTACAGTTGTCAACTGCAACGACATCTTAAAAGCATTTAAATCTATTAATGTTAAAAAAACCGCTGACCTTAGTGGGCTATCAGTGAAATCCGTATCAAGTATTATAGATGTCATTGCCCCCCACTTGGCAACTGTGTTTAACGATTGCGTCTCAAGTGGTGTATTTCCTGATTTGATGAAACACAGTAAAGTTATACCACTGTTCAAGGCTGGCAGTAGGTACTTCAGATCCGGGTAATTTTAGACCTATCTCGGTGTTGCCGACCTTTAGCAAGATATTTGAAAAACTAATACTAGAGCAGATGCCAGCGGCGAAGGCTGAATTTTTTCAAAAGGAAAGCCGGTGAAAAAAATAATATCCAGTTGGTCACACCTGTAGTGTAGGTATTTTGCGTATTTATTAAATGGTGGCGCGCGGCGGTGTAATGCCTTTTGTGTTTTGTTTGCCACCTGTACTATACTCGTAAGATCCATGTATTTAATTCAAAACAATGTCTTACGTGCATGATAAATTGGCTTATAAAAAAGTATCATAAATTATCTACTGATGACTAAAAAGATATTCAAATTTACACTAACTGAAAAGGTCTTAACCGACCTTAGGTGTAAATAATAGACTGTATATCCTTGTACTAACATTTTTTTTATTAAAATAATATTCACAGCTATATATGTCTGCTCAGGTAACGAAACCATACCGCGATCTAGATACTATATACAAAAAAGTGATGCCATCTAGTTACATATTTTGAACTAAAACCTGACTTGAACACTAACCATGTTTTGAAATTATTCTACTACTCTCTGCAAGCTCATACCTACCTATTTCAAATTGTCTCGATTGAAGTTAATTGAAAATAATTCATAAATTTGGGACTTAGACGCGAAATAGGTATAGGTACTTCTAATGTTTTTAATAATATGCATGTACTAGCTAATGCCCGCAGTTTCACCCGCGTAAAATTAGTTCCCGTGGGAAGTTACTCCCGGGATAAACAGTAGCCTATGTGTTATTCCAGACTATAATGGATATCTGTATCAAATTTCAGCCCGATCCGTTCAGCCGTTCGAGCCTGAAAGAGTAACCAACATCCACATTCACACTCACAAACTTTCACATTTATAATATTAGTAAGATTTCAAGTACCTATAGAGTATTAAAAACCGCGATATTTTACAATACACAATTGAAATAAAAACATACTTCTTATCTATTTTTTCAAAAATATCTGACAAAGTGATTCTATGGAACAAAACTGCTTTATTATGTTATAAACTATTAATGAAACATTCAGCCAAAATAAAGATTATTAAGTATCCCAAGCCATTGAACTAATATCACTAGCGTATTCTGAGATACCTACTTGATAAATATAAAAAAAACACTGACCTTTATTTTTTATCGAACCCGTAATACCGAAGGCCTACGTCCATCAGTGAGCATTATGTGACTCCAAAACAATAATCATGTGTACAGAAATCACAACAAAATACAGAACACAAAACACAATTTTACACACTTTCACGATGTATTTAGTACTTGAAGTAGATAATTATTTATAATTAACTAATAAACAGCACAATACTTTATAAAGTCAATTGAAACTATGTTATGTTTTATTATTATTCACGGGAAACGCATGTGAAATGAAGTAATAACAACACATCAAATTAAAAACACACTTCGATGCAAAACGTTTCGACGTGCGTTAGGTGCATTTAAATTGGTCGAGTTTTCAAGTCAAATACGTTGTCCTTTTCTATTAATATGATTGTCTCAGGTGTAAGCCACGAACTCATGGCATACTTTAGGCGAAAATCCACGAATCAAATCTTGAAAAAATGTGAGAGAATAGGACGCATATATACATTTGCGTAGTACTAACGAAGCAGACGCAAAATGATCAGGAAGCCGGGCTTACCGCGTGATGTCAGAGATAGGGTCTTTGAACTTTGACTCGAAAATTTATTGCTATGACTTTTGTAGCAGGGGTTGAGACGAAAATGCCGACTTACCATGTAAATTTGCAAATATTTTTATATTTGAATGAGTGTTCGAGAATATATAATTGTGTTTATTAGTTATGAGTAAATATTACATGTCACTGCCCGATCTGAAAAGGGAAGCCACAAGGAATGGGCTTCTATGGACAATTCGCCACTGGCAGATGCTGATCTATTTTAATAGTCACAAATTGTTTCATGAGAAACAATTTGGCTTCACTAAAGGACGCTCGACTACCGATGCTGGTGTAGAGTTATTGAAATGTATTTACGAGGCCTGGGAGAATAAACAAGATGCAATTGGTGTGTTTTGCGATTTGTCCAAGGCATTTGATTGTGTCCAACATGAAACATTAATCAGGAAATTACACCATTATGGCATAAGAAGCAAGGCTCTCCATCTTCTGACTTCATATTTGAACAATAGAATTCAGAGGGTTGATGTTAATGGTACACGCTCGGAGGGCTCTGTAGTTACTATGGGCATCCCACAGGGTTCAATACTCGGACCATTTTTATTCCTTATATATTTTAATGACTTACCCTTTTACGTGGGGGACAACAACAGGATTGTTTTGTTTGCAGATGATACTTCTTTGATTTTCAAAGTTAAAAGACAAATAGATAACTATGACGATGTCAACAACGCAATCTTGAAAGTGGTTCATTGGTTTAACACTAACAATCTTAGACTGAATGATAATAAAACTAAATGCATAAAATTTACCTTGCCTAATGTAACACAGTTAGAAACCAATGTTCAACTTAATGGTCGGGTGTTGGAACTTGTGGAATCAACGACGTTCCTAGGGTTAACGGTCGATGCTGGTTTACAATGGGGTCCACATATTGTTAAACTAGCAAATAGATTAAGTTCAGCAGCATTTGCTGTACAAAAGATAAGGCACTTGACGGATGTAGATACGGCTAGAATAGTCTATTTCAGTTACTTTCATAGCATAATGTCTTACGGTATTCTACTGTGGGGCAATGCTGCAGATATAGATACAATTTTTATTTTATAAAAGCGGGCCATAAGAGCTATATATAGATTAGGTCCAAGGGTCTCTCTGCGCGAGAAATTCAAAGAGGTTAAAATTCTTACAGCAGCATCACAATACATTTTTGAGAATCTTATGTACGTACAAAGAAATTTACATAGATTCGCTAAGTTAAGTGATAGACACCATGTCAACACTAGAAATAAAAGTAACCTTGCTGTTTATCATAGCAGATTGCACAAAATCAGCAATTCTTTCATGGGTAACTGTATACGCTTTTACAACAGGCTACCAGACGAAATTAAAAGTATGTCCCTTAATAAATTTAAAAAGGTTGTAAAAAGTAAATTGTACTGCAGGGGCTACTATACAATTGGTGATTATTTGTTGGATGGAGAAGCCTGGAAATGACCTGCTCTACTGGATTCTCAAAAAATTGTCAAATGCATAGTTTTTAGATTCATTTTGTAAATAGAGCTCTAAAAAGAATAACCCGCTGAGTTTCTTGCCAGTTCTTCTCAGGTGGGTCGCGTTGTGAACTGGTGGTAGATTTTGATTTATATTCTGGACGTTTTACAAGAGCATCTGTAAATGCCTATGTGAAATAAATTTCTTTTTCTTTCTTTCTTTCTGTTACAGCGTCAACTAAAATATATCATCTGTTAAAATTTCAGCTCTCTAATTGTCACGGTTTCCGAGATAGTATTTAAGTATTTGTTGTTTTAGCAGTTTCCGAGAAAGCCTCATGTCGGACAGACAGACAGACAAGCGGACTGTGAAGTCTCATGAATAGGGTCCCGTTTTTATAATTTGGGTTTGGAACCCTAAAAACTGTGTGGCCAGTTTTACCAACAGCCATCAATCAACAGTATAAATAAGGTTTGTAATCTAGAAGACACTTAATGACTTTCTTCAAAAAAGTCTTACAGACTAAGGCTGAGGCCGCACTTGGGGTTACTGCGGTTTTATTCCAAATAAAAACGCACCTAGAACGACCCAGAACCTACCATTGACGATCCTTCCGTTTGGACGCATCCCAAGTAGCACACAAGTTGTTTTGTATGACTTCTTTACAACCTGAATGTTCTATAATAGCTGTTCTAGGGATTTACTATGATACTTAAGTAATTCAGTAGCGTATTCAATACCTCTTTAACAGGCATGTGATACAACAGCCGTACAACAGTAAATATAATCCCAATGAAGATAAAAAGACGTGTTATAGAGTTATTGTACGAGCATCTGATGTAAAGCAGAGTTATAAATACCTTTTATAACACCGCTAGGTCTAATAGAGGGCTTTAATAGTTAATACTTTTTAAATGGTGGTATAAGCTTCCTTTAAAGCACCTTAGGTTGAATATTGCATTATTACTAAATGTCTAAGCTGTTTAATAGAACTTATTACCATCATTGAATCCATATATCTACTGCAGTGATATATAACTCTGTAGTTGCGCGTAGGTCGATATAGTGGTGAATTTTACAGCAACTGTATGGTTAATAGCTGATTATGGCAAGAAAACCACGCCTTATAAAGCTAAAAGCTTAAAATTTCGTTTCTAGGGCCAATATAGCGGCCGAAGTGAGCCAATACTCTGCTTATAAACTCTTTCGTATTTAGGTGCAATTAATGTTAAAGCTTCAAATAATTGTTTGTAAATATTGAATTGATTGTAGGTAGATATATAAACAAAAAAAAGACGTGTGGCACTCGGGGACTGCCGCGGTAAAGCTATTACATAGCATTTTTTACCAACTATGCTAGTATAATTATTTCTATATAAGAATACTAGCTGATGCCCGCAGCTTCGCCCGCGTAAAATTTGTTACCGCGGGAAGTTATTCCCGGGATAAAAGGCAGCCTATGTGTTATTCCAGACTATAATGTATCTCTGTACCAAATTTCTACCCGAAATGTACCTACTTACTATCGAACAGTTTTTGAAACACTACCAGTAGTTTCAGTAAGGCTTGCCTTGGTATGATGTGATTATGGTCCCTTTGCAGCGTGTGTCCAATCCAGCGCAGCAGCTACACTTCCGACGTTTGATCTGTTGGTGGATAGGGGTCTTACTGCAGCGTTCCAATAGTCTTACGTTCGTGATGTTCTCGGGCCCGTATGTACCGAGGATCCATTGGAGGCAGCGTTTGACGAAGACTTATAGCTGGTGCGAAGTGTCTTTAGTGACCTTCCATGTCTCGCATCCGTAAGCAGTTAGCAGTAGAGTTTTAACGTTTACTTTGTTTTGAGTTTCACTCTTCGTGTCCATTTTCGCAACTGCCTACGGGGCGCAGCTGTGTAAAGGTTGTTCTGGCCTTGGCGAGACTCGAAATGATATAGGGTACTCTTCTATCCCATCAGTTTCTGACACGACACTCCCGAGGTACGTGAATTAGTGCCTCCACCACATCTCTTGCGTCTGTCGATTTTAACTTCAGTCCAGCCATTCGCTGCCTCATCCTGCTCGTTGTCCTGCAGACATGCATGACGGCGTGTGGCACACACACAGGCACAAGACATCGGCATCATTTAAATCCTCCAGGATATCAGTATGGGCCCATTCTATGCCGCGCCGATTGTTCTTTGCGGTATTCAGCATTATACCATCTATTTTCTATGGATGGTTGTTAACTATCCTGTTATCTTCATAACGATCCTCTAAGGTAGGTACAGTATGTATTTTCAAAAGAGTTTGTGAACTCTATTTTTAATTTCTTTTTCAGAATATTGATGACATTTGATTGATGTCATTTTATACACGTTACGTCTACTACATTGATACATGTAATAAAATTCTAACACGCTGGTGTTTGTATGTGAATTGTTTATACTGAGGAAAATTCTATACTGAGGAATAGCTTTAACCATTAAGCTCTATTTTGATTAAGCAAACAGGGCAGATTCACACGCTACTTGATGAGTATGATTAATAAATACCTCTAATTTCATAGACCTTGTGTGACGTAAACAAAGTTGCGAGGGTCAGCTAGTTAAAAGATAAAATAATAGGTTTCTTCTTATCTACTTAAAAACTATTTTTACAAATTTTATGGTAATAATAGACATTCTTTGAAATATGCATGTATGGTATTGTTGTGACTTTTATGACACGTTTAAAGTACATAGGTATGGGATAGATGGCGCTCGCGGCTACGTCAGCGTGAAATTTTCTTCCCGCTTCCCATGGGAACGTACTTCCGGGTTTGGGTATCTTTATAGCAGTATTATATATAAATTAACAAAACAAAAAATAATACTGCATTGGTGATAATAATAATAAAATGTATGTATATAGAGTACTCACTCATTTTCTTTCACTATTTTTCGTGACTTTCTTCATTAATAAATGCACTTTGTTTATTCATATTTAAAACACTTTTTACACAAATTATACGAGTACAGTTCACTGTTGTACATAATATGTAGTAATACACCTATAGTCGAATTTTTATTTTTGACAGCAACTAATGTAATTGACAGCATCGAAATTGTCATTTTACATTAAGAACTCTAAATTCGACCAACACTCTTAATTCAACTTTGGTCGAGTGGTTAAGACGCGGATCGGTACGCAGAAGGCGCAAGATCGATTCTGGGTGCAAGCATCAATTTTTGGATTATTTGACATAATATAATAACGACTGCAGAGTTCATAATAGACGTAAACAAAAAAATTATGAAGTGCGAGATACACGAACGTGGCCGAAGGTAGCCGAGTGTGATTCGTTTTCGTGACACAATTTCTGGATTCGGTCTCCACGCAAGGCCCGCGATAGAAGCTATGCAATAGCTTAAAAATATTGCCGTAACTCTTATTTAATTAGTAAAGTTTAAATAGAAACACACAAACGAATAATGAGAAAGTGTAAAAAGGATTAACAGGGGTTTTTAAATTCCAGACAATGTATCTACCCCTAAATAAAATTACCTCTAAAATAGAATGTGAATGGTCCGTTGTACAACCTTAGACTCTTATAGGAATATATTAACTACCGATGTATACCTAAAAAAATATATTAGAGCGTCAATACCACAATTATAGAACAGAAAGGTCTACAATGGTGGATACTAGTCCTTTTAATCGATAGAATGGTTCTAGTAAACTCTGAAGGCTGTTGTAACCGAGCCGCCATTATAATTATTGATAAATTTATTAATGTCATAATTATGTATAAAAACAGCATCCTGGTGACTCATTCTCACCCAGGCTTCTAAAGAAACTACCTAGAAAGCTAACTAGCTTAAATAAACTAAATTCTAAATTCACTCACTTTAATTAAATGTACTTTTTACTAAAGAAAACTGCATAAATAGCAGGCGCGTGAATATTTTAGCTAAAATATATGTCTATATTTACAGTAAACTGGTACTCGCAATGGTACTTTACATGCGTAAAAGGAAAAATCAACACATTCCCTTGTTGTTTATTTTTTTATTATGTTCAGTCGTTCTACAACTATGACACTGGGTCTTGTTAACATTTTTATTATGTTTTGTTCTTTCCCCAAAATATCGCATGTATATCAGATGTATAAACTCGCGATCTAATTCAGTGATACAGACGCGTCTAAAAAAGATGCGAGCGCTACAGTCGCGCTACTATAACTTATTTTAGATAATGAGGTGCACACTACCGCTCCCATACCACCTTTGTATCTCCGTACTAACACGTGTTTACCAACATGGTAAATACATTGTAGAACCATTAGCCGTATAAATCGGTGCCTCTTTCGGGGGTACAGCAGTGCTATAGCCGCTTATACATGTATTGTAGAACTTATTCATAGAGGCTATGCCGTTATTAAAAACTTCTAACCAGCCATTGTACGGCTTGTTATAGAGCTTGTGTGCTACTTGGGATAGTATCAGTTCAAGCTATGCAGTCGAATCGTACGGAATAAAATAATTCCTCCTCTCGGTCCTCGGTCCTAGGTTCGATTCCTGGGTCAGAACAAATATTTGTGTGTGATACACAAATGTTCTGGAGTTTGTGTTTTATGTACTTGCTATGAAATAAATTATATTAAAATATAACTACTAAACCTCTCTCTCGCTTTCATGTGACGCTAACAAATTGTTAAATAGGTAGTACCTACATTTTAAAAATAAAATAAAACTTGCAATATAACTTTTAATATAGTTATACCCTAGCTAAGCGATCAGTATGAATGAAGAGAGCTCACAATAATCTCACACGCCAATTTATACATTCTCCCCCAGAAGCTGCTCAATAGACAATACCATTTAATTCCACAATGTTATTTAAAACCAGGTAACTTAGCAATGATGTACAATTCCAAATAATAATGTTAGGGTTCGATAAAACCTTAGATCATTTAACTACAGGACCCGTCTAGCAAAGCTTTCCCCTCTGCTAAGCCAATGGATCACTCGATCTAACAGGTTTATAAAAAGAACATAAGAATCGATTGATTACGGAAATAAATAGTCTCAGTATTAGTATTTTCTAACACGAAGTTGTGTCAGCTAGTATAATTCAAATACAGTACCCGTACATTGCAAAAAAGATAACCGTATCAAATTGTAGTTGACTTAAAATGACACCGTCTGTCTCATGTAAAGCTATTTATTTCATTTACGTGAGTCTCCGTGCTTCGGAAAGCAGGTTAAGCCGTTTGGTACCTACTGTTTTCAGTAAAATTGCAGCTATGGCGGAGGCCAGGCCTAGTCAGCAAGCGAGTGTCAAAGAGTCTGAGATGATGAAGATGTGTATATATTATGTACGAATCATAAGTACCTACTTAATAAAAAAATACTAATATTTTACAAGACTTTTGTATCTACCTGTACTAAATTAAAACTGATGCTATGCTACAAATTTAGAAATGTACCTTCATGTACTGCGCGGCCGCTTTTTGACGTCATTTCAATTTGGTTGGTTTACCCGTGTTTTTCATCAATTCCGGCTGTTGATGGTATTTATCTTATATTTTGTTAAATACTGAATTTAATGAGCTGAATTTTTAAATTTGAGTAGTTGAATAAATACGCAAAATATTGCAATATAGTTTGTTGTGTTTATTTTCTAAGAACATTGACAACAAAGGTCATGTGCTGATTGCGACAAGTTTTGTGATTTCTCTGTAATTACTAAGAAGATATTAATGAAACTCAGTTGAAGAGTGTAGACTTTGATTAGATACAAATTAACGTTACAAGTTTGGCTGTAAGGTTCCTATTTTAGGCACTAGAGGTTAATAACCTGATTTTACCTATATGTCTATATCTTTTGAGTGGGAAATTATTTTCAATTTCTGCTTTTACCAAGATTATAAGCAAATTCATAGCAACGTACATGAGTAAATACAACACTGTACCAAGTCTCTGTATATGATAATTACGATATCGTCAAACGTACTCCCAGCGGAAACCTGAATTACTCCGTGATATCATGATACACAAATTTCATTTAGACATACACATTTACAGCTCGCACCAAGCTACCTAATGAGCCTTTTCTTTTTGCAAAAAAAGAAAAAGTTCCGCTGGGCTGACGTTTCGAACGTACTCCTGGCGGAATCAGTTTTTCAAGAATATCTTCACAATGGCTGGATACACAAATTTCTATTTACGATACACATTTACACGGACTCTTACGCTAATTTTCTGCATATCTAGAATTTAAAAAATCGACACTTTTCCGCCAGGAGTACGCACACCTTCAAATAGGCTATATATTATTACGCTACATATCCTAGGGGCTAAGCAGAGAGCAATCAAATTGGCATTTAACATAATTTTCACAGCTAGTGATTGATTATTATTTACTTAGTACAGCTATAGGTACAATTAGCGGTTTTATCACACTATGTTAATCTCAATCAGTCAACCATAGATAGATTGGAAAATTGTTAATTCATTAGGCACTTTATATTGTAGCCAACATTGATATCACGCCTACGCATTATAATTAACCAAAATCAAATGAGCCTATAGCAGTCCGCTGCTGGACGCAGGCCTCTGCCACTTTACGCCACAAGACACGGTCCTGCTCCTTCCACATCCAGGGTCCCCCTATGTCCATTTTAAGGGCATAGGTCCATTTGGCGGGGGTCGTCCTACTCCACTCTTACCAAAGCTGTGATCTCCACTCCCGAACTCCTTTGCTCCATCGGCCGACGCAAAATAATAACACACAAAAATATGAAGCTCCGTGTGGCGTCCAATTCAAGAGGCGTAACCCCCAATTCAAGTCGTAAGCGGCGACCAAGGCAACACTTTGTTAACCTAAAGTTGATGAAGATGATTCATTGCATAGAGAAGAAAATCTCAGTTAACTGACCATCGCTTAAGCCAAGTTGAAGGCCTTAGCGGCTTGAAAAAGTTCAACTGCGGTTCGTCACGATCCGCGCCTGTCCATTGCAACACGGCAATAGGCTCACCACCTAATACGTGGGACATAAAACTATAAGGTAGAATGTGGGCGAATACTATGCCTCTGCCTACACTTTCGGGGATAAAGGCGTGACTATATATATGTACGTAAAAATACAAATACCTAACCCTATGGAAAACCACGAATAAAAGGTCTTCATATAAAAATACACGCAATTTGGTTTATTTTACGACTTTGTTTGGACCATTAGCCATTTTATTTTGTTTACTATCGTGGTTGAATTTAATAGTGCGCTGTAAATGGTTCCAAGCGCCTGATAGAGATGATATTATTTTGGTTGAAATTTACATTAATATTTGAGGTTTTATTATTGCTGAGTGTAATAGTTTCATATACGAATTGTGCGGTTTTTAACCCCCGACGGAAACCCGGACGGGGTGTTATAAGTTTGACGTGTGTGTGGGTGTGTGTGTGTGTGTGTGTGTGTGTGTGTGTAAGTCTGTCTGTGGCATCGTAGCTCCCAAACGGGTGAACCGATTTTGATTCTGTTTCTTTTGTTTGAAAGATGAGTTAGGGGAGAGTGTTCTTAGCTATGTTTTATAAAAATCGGTTGAGCCATTTCAAAGATATGAGGGGTGAAAGTGGTGATGAAAAATTTAATGTGTTCAAATATACCCGTGTTGGGTATCAAATGAAAGGTCATAACTTATACATCGCGATACCGCAAATTTTATGAAAATCAGTTAAGCCATTCGAATGATATGAGGAGTGGAATGTATTTCTAATTCTGTAACCACACTCCGCGCAATTCGCATTAGCTCTGAATAATTGTTGACTATACGTATATTGATATTAAAATACCCCTATAAAATCCCTATAAAAAGCATGAAATAAAAAATTAAATTAAAAATTTAAAAAACCCCCGACTCACAAAAAAAGAACAATAAAAATACCTGTAAAAAGTAAAAAATAACTATTATATTATGACCTATCTACCCTAAGTATTGAACCTTTATTATTATTATAGGTAGCTATTTTATTTACATATTCATATTTTTAACTAACAGTTTGTCTCGTCGGGGACCGCTCACCTAATCATAACCTAATTGTATCTACATCTGTCTCTATTTAGGTATAGAGCGGTCCCTCGACGAGACCAACTGTTAGTTAAAAATATGAATACGTAAATAAAATAGCTACCTATAATAATAATAAAGGTTCAATACTTAGGGTAGATAGGTCATAATATAATAGTTATTTTTTACTTTTTACAGGTATTTTTATTGTTCTTTTTTTGTGAGTCGGGGGTTTTTTAAATTTTTAATTTATCTTCTATAGCGAATGTTCTTGGTCAGCATTTCTCAAACTATGAGACACAATAATTAAAACGTATAACTATGAGTTAAATGGGGGATGTGTGGTTCCAATAACATTTTCGAAACCCAAATTGTTCGGATCCAAGTCGTGGGCAACGGACTTGCAATCTTACTCGTTATAATAAAAATATGTCTGTGAATATATACTGGATGTAACAAAACTACCTCTCCAAATTTCATGAGATGACTTGGCATTGGAAATCAAATACAAATATTTAATAAAAAAGGGGGGTTAATTTTTTTATTTTAAGAAAAATAAAATTTCGCACATTAAGAATCCATTTTTTACCGCGGCAATTCGAGGTAACATGGTCGCCGTGGCAAAACAAACACGGAATCGCTTTCTACTGCCGCTCAGTAGCGATAGAAAGGGTGATAATGAAAATTTATAGGACCTTTAAAACGGATTTACGGTTAAAGTATTCATGTGATTTTTTTTCTTCATTTTTGTAATGTTTCTTGACTGATGCCACGTCACGTGACGAAATTTGGAGAGTCAATTTTGTTACACCCAATATATATATATATATATATATATATATATATATATATATATATATATATAATTAATATATAATATATAATACTCTGTGGGAGAGTTCTGCTACTCTAGTTAGTTCCGGCCAAGGCGGGAACAATTCATATAAGGCACGTTTCTCTGTGGTGTTAGTCTTGGTAAGCGCGCTACAGGTCTCTAAGAAAAAAAAAATGTTACCTACATGGTCTAAGGTCTTATTCGAGTGGGCACTTAGAAATATATACATGGACCAAACATTGACCGCAACCGACCAAAAGCCCACTACTGACTGAAGGCAGAGATGAGTCAGAGTTCATTCAGCTTTAGGAACCACTGACGAACATCAACAAACGCATTTCCCGCCTTATAATGTAGACATAATAATAAAATCTAATTATACACATAAATTATACACATCTCTATAAATATATTGTGTGATTTAAAATTTTCCATTGCTTCATTTTCCGTTCCTCGAATTAAAACGTAAACAACTTTACAAAGAATCTTCTTATATTGGGTGTAACAAACTACCTGTTCAAATTTCGTCATGTGACGTGGCATCAGTCATGAAACATTACAAAAATGAAGAAAAAAAATTCACATGAATACTTTAACCATAAATCCGTTTTAAAGGTCCTATAAATTTTCATTATCACCCTTTCTATCGCTACTGAGCGGCAGTAGAAAGCGACAACGACAGCCAGACGGGTGCTCCGTGTTTGTTTTGCCATGGCGACCATGTTACCTCGAATTGCCGCGGTAAAAAATGGATTCTTGTGTGTGCGACAATTTTTTTTTTTTAAATAAAAAATCCCTTTCCAACCGTATACGATCTCTGTATTTCAATTTGGCTTTTCGACGCGTATAGGCCGACATTATATATTTTTAAGCTATTGCATAGCTTCTATCGCGGGCCTTGCGTGGAGACCGAATCCAGAAATTCTGTCACGAAAACGAATCACACTCTCGGCTACCTTCGGCCACGTTCGTGTATCTCACACTTCAAATATAGTGGAATTCAACAGATTCAAACAATGTAGTAAACAAACAGATTGGATCTCGACTCTCCATAATTACTTACATTTAAATATCAATCCTGATCATATTCGTTTTAAGGAACCATAGTTAGAATTATGCGGCCATTTCGACACTAATTTACCTTTAGAATATAGAATAATTTCATGAAAAATACTTCAATGATAAAAATTTAAACCTGTCATTCTTGCTTGTCATTAAATTATTTTTTCTCAGTCTTGTTTGTCTTTGGCATATACTCGCTTATTGATTATGAAAAGAGGTTTAATCATAATCAGTTTGACAACAATTACCTAGTTTAATAGTAAGTATAATAAATTATTTAAAAATGAACTTTAACTTTAAATGATTATAATCGGTAATCGTAAAACAGTACTGTGTGAGTGTGTATTGTTCTGAAGTTCTGCGAGGTTTTTCTATTATCTCTAATTAGGTATATCAATCACTTTGCTTCAAGTAGGTACTTTGGCTTTTGGACATTTTCTTTACGATCTAATTAAAACTTTTTTATATATAAGGTATGCATACATACGGAGAATTTAAAACGGCAGTAACTGAGTGATTAAAACCAATGCAACACACACACACACCCACACACACACTCACACACACACTCAAAAATCAACTCACATAAACATACATGCAACAAACACACACACCGACACACCTGCACACACACTCACACACACACACACTCAAAAATCAACTCGCATAAACATACATGCAACAAACACACACACACACACACACACCCACACACACACTCACACACTCACACACACACACTCACTTACACACTCACACACACACTCACTCACACACACACACACACACACACACTCACACTCACACACACTCACACACACTCACGCACACTCACACGCACACGCACACACACACACACACACACACACACACACACACACACACTCACACACACACTCACGCACACGCGCACACACACACACACAGAGACACACACACAGACACACACACACAAGTCCAAAAGTTCTAAAGTCCAAAAGTACAAAAGTACAAAAGTCCAAAGTACAAAAGTCAAAGTACAAAAGTCCGAAAGTCCAAAGGTCCAAAAGTCCAAAAGTCCAAAAGTCCGAAAGTCCGAAAGTCCAAAAGTCCAAAAGCCCAAAAGTACAAAAGTCCAACAGTCCAACAGTCCAAAAGTTCAAAAGTCCAAAAGTCCAACAGTCCAAAAGTCCAAAAGTCCAAAAGTCCAACAGTCCAAAAGTCCAAAAGTCCAAAAGTCCAAAAGTTCAAAAGTCCAAAAGTCCAAAAGTCCAAAAGTCCAAAAGTCCAAAAGTCCAAAAGTCCAATAGTCCAATAGTCCAAAAGACCAAAAGTCCAAAAGTCCAACAGTCCAACAATCCAAAAGTCCAATAGCCCAAATGTCGACAGTCAAGTAGGTACTTGGTACTTTACTTTGTTGAACATGGGCCTTAAAATCTTACTTCTTACTAATATTATAAATGCGAAAGTTTGTGAGTGTGGATGTTTGTTACTCTTTCACGCTCTAACGGCTGAACGGATCTCGCTGAAACTTGGTACAGGGATAAATTATGGTCTGGAACAACACATAGGCTACTTTTTATACCGGGAATAAGTTCCCACGGGAAGCGGTAACGGTAATAAAATTTACGCGGGCGAAGCTGCGGGCATCAGCTAGTATTTAATATTATAAATGCAAAAGTTTGTGAGTGTGGATGTTTGTTACTCTTTCACGCTCAAACCGCTGAACGGATCGGGCTGAAATTTGGTACAGAGATACAGTATAGTATGGAATAACACATAGGTAGGCTACCTTTTATCCCGAGAATAACTTCCCGCGGGAACAAATTTTACGCGGGCGAAGCTGCGGACATCAGCTAGTATTCTTATATAGAAATAATTATACTAGCATAGTTGATAAAAAATGCTATGTAATAGCTTTACCGCGGCAGTCCCCGAGTGCCACACGTCTTTTTTGATATTATTTTTTTATTTAAACACCTTATAGATTTTGACAAGAGCTGACGATTGAAACTTGAATGAACGTCGTAACTTCACCGAGTCGAAAGTTATACTAAATGGAAATCTCGAGACGCAGCAAAATGACCTTCAAAATGGCGGGGCTGCCCTATGTGTTACAGTCCTTACTTAGCGTAATAAATTCTTTGATTCTTTAGCTATCCAGTGGTGTAACTGAAATTTGGATGGAGATGATAGATATGTATTATGTAGCTACAACACTAAACGGTATTCCCCGATTTTGTTATCATTCGTTTTTTTGGATTGCGTCCCTATGGAAGTAATTTTAAAGACGTATTCACGTCAAAAAAAAGGCTTTGAGAGTGGCTCCCTTAAAACACAAGTTATTTTTTGCCACTTTTTTGTACGGAACTCTCAGTGTTCGTATGCGACTCCCTCTCGTCGGGATTTTAAAATTAGTATCGCGCTGACATTGCTCTATAAACTTCGATAGAGGTGTTGAGAGATAAGTTCTTATACATACAAACACCGATTTCAGACAACTGTTAGTTCATAATATGTGTTAACATGAACAAACATCTTAGTTTCTAATGAACCGCTCAAATTACACAATAATCTGCTTCTAATAACAAAAAAAATCTTGTTATATTTGATTTTCCTCAATTCTTCAAAAGAATCGAAATTGGTTGTTAAGGTCTTCGTCTGTCTTTGCAATATTGCTCTATGTATAATCCTAATTTTTAAAAGTTCGCTTTTATTGCCTGCTAGAAGTTTTATCTAACTATCGTTTGACCTCTCAACCTTATTAGAAGACTACTGTGCCAGAACCTCGTTCGTTGGTCAATAGATGCAACACTACTGCAGGTGATTTGGTTCCCGAAGATTATGATGCTGCTGATTCACGAACATGGTTATATTATGGTGAAGAGAAGGAAAATTTAAAACAAAACCAGATGGGTCAGATCTGACCATCGTGGTAGCATTTGGAAGTGAAATAGGAGATGGATGTTTTTTTTTTGTAAACGGTTAGGGCTACTATAATGATATGATCTTAGAGTATTTATTAGTAGGTATAATGATCAATAATTGCTACATTTTATACATGCAGGTACCATTACTGATTTCAGAAACTTGACCTCTGATAGTTGAAATATCTAGCGACATCAAAAGGGGGAGAAACTTAACACATCTCTGTAGGTAGGTACCTACTTAACACATCTCTGGGGGGAGCTTTGAAGAGAGGAATGCCAGTGTAGGTATGTCACGAGCGAAGCCGTAGCTAGATCTAGTGTTTTGTAATACTAATGTATCTTTTCACGTAAAGAGGAAAACGAACTCTTACGAAAACCAATGACAAAGCTTCTGAGAACGTTCACACGATTTAGTAAAATATCACTTCTTATCACTGTTTGGCACCAGACCAGCGTTTTCTTGTGTGTACACTAATATCTCTGAATCAGATGTCAGCCATTACTGCGAAATGGCGTGTCTTTGAATTCGTTAGTATTTTGTTTCTTTTGGTGTCATGTGTAATGTTATGAAATAGGATCATGAGGGTTTTGACCTGTGGGTTGAACAAAAAGTATTTGAACTACAGCAGAGACTCCTACAAGGCTATATTATGCTCTACCTATTTAAGTGAGCATATGGACCACTTTGTGACATTTATTTGAGCGCTGCCGTGCTTCGGAAAGTACGTTAGGCCGTTGGTCCTAGTGACCAGTAAAATGGCAGTCGTTAAGCGAAGTTAAAGGTCTTTTAGGCGGCTTGAAAATTTTCAACAGCAGGCAGTCACAACCTGCGCCTGTAAATCTCAACACGGCAAATACGGCTCACCACCTATTAGATACGTAGGACAAATACAATAGTGAAATGTGGGCATTATAAAATGCCTCTGCCTACCCCTTCGGGGATGAAGGCGTGACCATATTTACGTATGTACAAAAATGGGTGGGTACTGGGTGGACGGTGAAGGTGTGGGCGTATAAAATGCCTCTGCTTAACCCTTTAGTCCCACCTCCAGATGGACCTACGACAGATGGGTAGATGACCTGAAAAAGGTCGCAGGGAGGGACTGGATGCAGAAGGCATTGAATTTGTGAGAGGCCTTCGTCCAGCAGAAAACTACCAAAGGCTGATGTGATTGATTGATTTAATAATTCTTTGGGGATGAAAGTGACTATATGTTTAAAAATTACAAGTAAAGTTTTTCAATATGTATAGATTTCTCATACTATACTGCATTATCAATTTAGAATAGTACGGAAATGAAGTATAGTAACTGAGTCATTAATCCAATTCGGGGGCTTATAATAACGGCTAATAGTTTCAATTACTCAGTGTTTTGTCATGTTACGCAACGGTCTGTGTCCTGGGCTATCATTCCGAGGGCTTACCCGGGGCTCCCAACCGTAGGCTGTTAGGTAGGATACGTGTGGTTCTTAGTCGGTAGGAGCCCGGCATAGCATCCCTGTAGGAGATGTTCCTCTCGTTAAATAAAATGCAGCGGTCAATCCCGAGATGGGTGATTATTTATGGCATGTCATTGAGCGACTTAGGCACACAGACTTTGCAGTTGGTCTAGTTACAGTTAGTAGTCAAAGAAAGACATAATCGGCGGTTTAAAAAAAATCATCGCAAATAGAATACAACTTTCTATGACTGGTTTCGTAAAATATCTACTTTGAAGGGAACGCATTAATAAAATACTTAGTTCAGCGGTATGAAAAGTTAAAAGAGTATCTTTAATTCTCAGCAGCTTAGATCGCCAATTATTGATAGTCAAAGGCCTCTTCCAAATCTATATCAATGCGTCTGGTCCGTATAGTAAGGCTAAATATACCCCCCAAAAATAAGTTGTTTGATCCTTGGTAAAGAACTGAGAGTTTATTGAAAGTATTCAATGCAAACACCAAAGTATTTTCCTATAAACAAATACCTAAGTAGGTACTCTACGCTCTTTATGTAAGTAGTCTACGCAGTTCTATGATTGGCTTCCAAATGCACGTGTAGTAATTATTTTAGAGTCACGTTTTGGCAATCGCACTACTTATTTCATAACAATATCATTAAATTCAGAAAGATCTAAAGACATGAGACATTTCTAACTGAAATACTTACGCTTGTAGAAAATAAATTGTTCGTAATGATGTTTTTGTAAATAAAACTGTTGAATTCACAAAATCTACCGCTCTCACTGTAATTGCTCTACAAATCCTTACTAGATATTCTCGACAGATTGCAGGGTAGTGATCTCAGCATCATTCGATATCTCGAGGTCACTGAAACCCTAGCTTTAGTTGCTTTGAAACATTTTAATCTATGTAGAAAATTGCGCTTTGAACTTTCTGGAGAAACATTGCTTAATAGCAGTATTATTATAAAACGACCAATATTCCTACGTATACTTTCACAAATTCTTCTGACTCTTCCACTAAACCCTTGCAAATATGAGTGGATATTATGCTGATATGATGACTATTATTCTGACTTTACATGAATTGGTACAGCAACTCTTGTGTAGGTACCATGTTATATCTCTTTCTGAGCAGTACCTGGTCCGTAAACAGGTTTTTTAAAAAGAATTAGGTGATCCGATGGCTTTTTTTTTTCTTTTTTATACTACTTAGGTGGCAGACAAGCTTACGGCCCACCGGAAGTTTGGTAACCGTAGCCTATAGACGTTTGCAACACCAGAGGCGCTACACACGCGCTGCCGACCCTGGCGCAGGTTGTGACGACCCACAGTTGAAATTTTTCAAGCCGCCCGTAAGGCCTTCAACTTGGCTTAACGACTGTCATTTTACTGACAACCGGGACCAACGGCTTATCGTGCCTTCCGAAGCACGGAAACGCTCGTAAATAAATGTCACAAAGTGGTCCACGTGGTGGTCACCCATCCATATCCGGCCATAGTAAATGTTGCTTACTGCAGTGATCGTTTACAGAACACTGAGTCCGCGGGGCCACGAGCGCTTTAAAGGCTGTGCTCTGCTGGCCGTTTATCTCACAGCGAATAAGTATTGCTATTCAAAGGGGGAATGCTGCTAGTCTTGGGCACAATAGGTACCACGGAGACCTTATTTAGGTTTAGTTTGGATACTAATAAAATAATGTAAATATAATTAGGTATGTAAAAATTATGTTTCACTGTAATTTTTTACAATAAAATATATCCATTTCCATTCCATTTCCAATCTTCACAATATTATGTCACGGAGGGCAAATAACCAATTTCTTCTCTCATCAAATAATCCTTCTCAATCTAAACTTGGGTGTGCTAGAAAGTTATTTTATCGTTACGAATACATTGCCTGTAAAATCAAATCGCTTGAAGCGCCATCTTAACACCCACAAAATCCTATTCACTATAGAAGGGCAATGAACTTTGTGAAGGAATCTGAAAGGGTAACTCTCTATTTAAAGATACCTTCAACGGTATAATCCCTGAAGCATTCAATGCTTTGATACATAAGAAGCTATTAAAATATAAGATCGTCATAGACTTTACCCATATAACACGAGCTATGAGCTTTATACTTTTGATTGTTGGCACTTGATGGAACTTGTTATAATATTATGAAAACTCACTCACTTGTACTATTCCACAGCTTTTATTTTGATTTTAAATAATACCTGACCGGTTTCGCTATTATACCATTCTCAAAGGTGTTTACACTAACTTTTGACATAAGAAATGATACTTTATAACCATTTGTGCATGTGGGTATACAAGGGAAAAAACTTTAAACATTTGAATACAAATTTAAATTAGCTTATAAATAAAATTGAATGTCCAATAAATTTTAATGACCGAATTGTACATGGTGAAAAGTGGACCGGTATTGGCCTCTGCCTACCCCTTCGGGGATAAAGGCGTGAGTATATGTATGTATGTATGTCCAATAAATTTTAATTACAATAAAATATCAGATTTATTAAATTAAATTCCTAAATAAAGTAAAAATAATGAAATGTCGTCATGAAGTAAATATTAATGAAATGTCAATTGTATATTAAAATCAGATAAATAAAAATGAAGTTCCAAAAATGTCAAATAAAATGTTAATGATGATACTACCTACTGAAAATATTTTAATAATGATGAATTATTTATGTCCAACTGTTGATTAATGAAACGATCTATGACGTTCACTTGTACTGGTCGCGTGTTGCTCTGTGACTCTATAGAAATCGTTATATTTTCACTTTTTAGGGTTAAACCTCAAAGGAAAAAAAGGGACCCTTATAGGATCACTTTGTCGTCCGTCTGATGAGAAATGATACTCCAATATCCTTTACATAGCTATTTATTCTTCTGTTCTTCGTATAATAATAGATATGTACTACTCCTACATTCCACTTAATGGTATTACGAAATAACAATCCTATGATTGTAGATTCTTTACATTTTTATTTTCACAGTCTAACTAATACTTGCACAACTTAGTACTAACTATTAATTAATACAAATATTCTACTTTAACTAATTAGCACTTTACTGAACTCGATCAGGAAACAGAATGTGTTCTTTTTCCAGAATATTCACTTTTTATCGCCTCTCAACAAATCCCACCTCATACTGAACATTTATGTCAAATCAACTACCCACTATTTTCGAATAATCAATAAATGTTTTATGTACAGGCTAATCATTCTACTATGAGGCGGTGTTGACATCACAAAAATAACTTATTACTACTTAAGACTGAATGGTTTTAGCAAAATCACAACATTCGGCCATCAGACAGCGTGCTATCTCCGGAGCACGCAGTAATCACAACATTCGGACCTGTATATTGAACTAATCACATATTTTTTATACATAACGTACATAACAATAATACCTTTATGCGGCTTTTTATAATATGCTAAATCAAAATCTTAAAGTTTAATTAAACCTAAACCTTCTCTATATCTTCTATCTACTCTGTCTATAGTCTATAGGCTTATAATATTAACTCAATCATTATTTATTTTGTAAAACTAAGTGTGAACTTGAGTCTGGCGAAACGTCAAGAATACAAAACAAAGGCAACAAGTAACCAGTTCACAGAGCAGACCGCCTGCTGAAACTATTTACAAATGTAAAATCTAAAAAGTGATCTCTTTTTTAAAACCCAGCAGAGTCTGCAGATCACTTCCAGGTTTCATTTTCCAGCAAAAGAAATCATTACATGTGTCAGCAATTAGTGTAAAATATATTTAATAGTGGAATACAACTAGTACAAGCGAGTGATTTTTCATAAAAAAAATCATTAGGTATC